>APFE030267720.1:257526-305532 GCA_000404065.3 Pinus taeda | reverse complement strand
CGATTAGAAGGTAGCTGAAGACAAATCCAAGAATAGATAAAAACTCTAATCTACTCTTATTTGACAAATTGTAACACTACTAAGCCTTTTCCAACATACTGCTTCCTACATATGTGATTATGTGTAACAAGTGGAAAAAGTGTTAGTATCACAAGCCAAGTCTACTCAAATACAAGCTGCAATTAATCAATGTTCTGTTCTCTTGAAAAATAAGCCATTCATGATAAAGAGAGCATAAATTAGTTAGCATCCAACTTGTAAAACTACACTAAATCAGCTATAAAAACAAAGTAAAAAGGGCAGCACTATGAATAAGACAACTGCAACTACCATTAGATATTAAAGCAAATACAACACACAATCCCGGGAGAAAATAAATGCAATAATTCAAACTGTACAAGGCAGGGGCCCCCTTCTACCTATAAAATCAAAGCATACTTAAAATTGCATGAATGAAAATCTAATCTACCTTACATTCTACAAAGCAATATTTACAAAATGAAATCTAATCTACTTACATCCTAATGTGCTCCATGACATCTACTTTACATCTCCTTCCATGTTGAGAACATCAAAGCTTTATTCAATTTCTTCAAAAGTGCAAAGTACAAAAGCTTTCAAAAGCCAAAAAAAGACTCAAAAGACACTCTAATAAGCTAAGCTTAAGAACTAACTAATGAAGGAGAGAGATATCCTATTTATACAAAAAGATGAGAGCCATCTCATTAATGATAATCCATGAATCTCTCCCTCTACCTCTAGAGTCCTAATCAAAATAGGAACTGATAAGACACATGTCTTTAGAGTTACAATACAATTAGGAGATGTGACACATATCCTCATAATCCCATGATTCTTTCCACTCAAATTCGAATTTGGCCTTAGAGTGCCACATAAGGGTCTTCTAGAAGCCTCCTTTCAACCTACACATGTCAACAAACTCAACCCATTTGTTAGGTATAAGCATATGCACATTATTTTCTAATGTTTAACCACAAAATCACTTAAAAGGCTTAGAAATAATAAATATTGGAAAAACATAAAGGTAGCCCAATGACAATGAAAGTGGGATGAATGTGGTGACATAGTGGTGAAATGGAGGTGATATAATGGACATAATAGTGAAAGTGTAATGGAAATGAATGACATTTTCAAGACTCAACACCCGTGAAAATCATATTGTGCATGCTTTCACATTTGTTTTTTTGTATTTCAATAGAGAACCTATGATTGCTTGTTTCCATAAGAATCAAAAAATGCGTTCCCATCTTTTATCGTCGAAAACCCAGAGACAAAGGAAAATTTAGTGTTGTTTAATTTCACGAGAGAAAATCCCATTCACACAGAGAAATTGCTAAAAACACTTAGCGGATCCGTATAACAGATTTGAAATATTATGCATGGGAGTGTTGAGTCTTATTGGGTCTGGCACATATTATTGCATTGGTACAAGGAAGTGGTCTATGTTAAGATCTACTCCTGAACCTTTACGACATATCACATCGACGTTCGGGGGTGGGAGTAGTAAAGCGTTAAGTGGGCGTATTGCAATCGCCAATAGCAATTAGCAATATCACATCGGACCTCTGCCAAAAGGGAAGCGTCGATAGTGCAAACCATTGGGACTACTGACCGTCGATACTACAATTCAATCAAAGCCGACCAATCGGCTAGATCCAGATCTTCGGCATAATATATGGAATCGCTTTAAAAAGGGGAAAAAGCGTTGTTTTGGAAATTTTCAAGGGCATTTCACTCCCGAAAGGGAAAATTCATTGTTTTAAGCCTTTTCACAGGCCTTTGGGTTCCGAAAGGAAAAGGTATAGTATTCAATAAAAAGGGGTGTTCAGTGGGGTAATTGTTGGGTCATATTGATCCATTTGTGGGTTTATAGAAAACCATTGTTTTCGCTGCGTCATTTTGGAATTGGAGCTAGGGTTTTTTCCTTTCTCTCAATAAATATGGAAATAGGAAGCAGGGGTCGAGCAAGAGCCATCAGAAGAGCAAAAAATGAAGGATTAAGAGAAGAAATTAGAAACCTAACCGCACGTTTGGCAACATTGGAAGTAGGGAGGCGTAGAGAGCTGGAAGGTGGAGATGATAGTGAAGAGGAAAACGTGATTATGACAGATGGGTTAGATGATGAAGGGCCAAAGATTAAGCTATTAAAGTCAGTTTTGTTGGCTAGTAGCAAGCCAAATCCAAAGCTCTCTAATTATGATGGTAGTTTGTCCACAGAGGCACTGTTGGACTTCATAAATGAATTAGATAAATATTTTGAGTATGAAAAAATCAGTGAAGATAAGAGGGTTAGGTTTGTTGTCACCAAATTCAAGGGACATGCAGCATTATGGTGGGATAGTGTATAGGCAGAAAGGAGGACTCTAAACAAGCCCTTGATTAGAAAGTGGGACAGGATGGTTGCGAAAATGAAGAGAAAGTTTTTGCCTAAAGACTATCAGATTTCCCTTTACAGACAAGTACAAAACCTGAAACAAAGAATGATGACTGTGAAGGAATACTCTGAATAATTTTAGAAAATTAACCTGAGAGTTGGTTATGTTGAAGATACTCCTGAGAAGATAGCAAGGTTTGTAAATGGCCTGCGGATGGAGATCTTATACAAAATTAGCATTCTTTCCCCTAAAACCATAGATGAAGCTTGTCAGAGTTCTTTGAAGGCAGAAGAAAATATTGCCAGGAAACAAAATGCCAGGAGAGGATGAGGTTGAGGACAGACCTTTGGCAGAGGTAAGACTACCAGCAGCAATGAAGAGGGTAGCAGTTCGAAGACTTTAGGACAAAGTGAAAGGGAAGGTAACACCAGAGGAGGAAGGCCATACCAGCGAGGAAGAGGTAATGGCAGAGGTAGAGGCAATTCCTATCAGTCTTACAAGTTTCACAAGTGGGGACACAGGTCCTTTGAATTTCCTTAAAATGAGCAAACTGGGTAGAGGGGTGCATATATTGCTCAACCCAATGAAGCGGAGGCACCACCGCAAGAGGTGGAGAATATGCTAGAAACTGGGGAAACCTTGGAGTTGAACATGGTGTTATTAAAACTACCCAAGGTAGTACTTGATGAAACACAGAGGAAAGCATTGTTTCGGACTGTATGTAAGTCACACGGAAAATGCTGTAAATTTATTATTGACAGTGGGAGTACAGATAATTTGGTAGCTACGGAGATGGTGGAGAAACTGGGTTTGAAGAAAGTAAAACACCCAACTCCATACAAGGTGTCATGGTTGCAGAAGGGACACCAATTGTTGGTTGATAAACAATGCGAGGTAGATTTTCAAATAGGCAAGTACAAGGATAAAGTGACTTGTGACATAATTTTGATGGATGTGTGCCATATTCTGCTAGGTAGACCATGGCAGTTCGATAGAAAGGTAGTCCATGATGGAGTGGCAAATTGTTACAGATTTGTCAAAGATGGGATAAAGCATACCTTGGTACCTATGAAGGAAGCCAAGGAAGGAGAGGAGATAGCAGAAACAAGTGGAATGAAAGCGTTACTGCTAGGAGGAAAGGATTTTCTGCGACAAATTGAAGAGAGTGAGATGGGTTATGCAGTTGTGAGGAGATGAAGAGCAATATTAATACACACCAACCTTACTTATTTACCAAAAGAGATACAGAGCATGTTGCAAGAATTTAGTGATGTTATGGTAGATGATCTGCCGGAAAAATTACCACCAAAGAGGAGCATCAGTCACCATATTGATTTTATTCCGGGAGCCAGTTTGCCAAACAAGGCTGCCCATCAGATGAGTCTAAAGGATAATGAATAAATCTAGAAGTAGGTGCAAGAGTTTTTGGATAAAGGACTGACTCAGGAGAGTTTAAGCCCTTGTGCAGTACCAACCGTTTTAGCTCCCAAGAAAGGAGGTGAGTGGAGAATATGCATGGATTCCCAGGCCATTAATAAGATTACTATCAGGTACAGATTCCCATTACCTCAAATAGATGATATGATAGATTGTCTAAGTGGAGTAGCATACTTTTCAGAGATAGACCTAAAAAGAGGCTACCACCAAATCAGAATTTGGGAAGGTGATGAGTGGAAGACAGCTTTCAAGACAAATGAAGGCTTTTACGAATGGTTAATTATGCCATTTGGATTGAGAAATGCTCCTAGTACATTCATATGGTTAATGAACAATATGCTCAAGGAATTCATTGGGAAATTTGTGATTGTGTATCTAGATGATATACTTATGTTCAGCAAGACAAAGGAGGAACATTTCCAACACGTAAGGTATGTATTAGAAAGATTGAAACAGAATAAATTGCTGATAAATTTGAAGAAATGTTCATTTTTCAAGAAAGAGTTAATTTATTTAGGATTTGTGATTGCTGAGAATGAATTAAAAATGGATCTGGAAAAAGTTGCAGCTACAGTTAGTTGGCCATCCCCCAAAAGTTTGTTTGAGGTATGAAGTTTTCATGGATTGGCGAGTTTTTATCGAAAATTTATTAAAAAATTCAGTGGGATTTGTGCGCCTATGCTAGACACCATTAAGAAAACAAATCAGCCTTTCTATTGGATAGAAATGGCAGAGAAGAGCTTTCAGTTGCTCAAGAAGAAAATTACCGAAAGACCAATTTTGAGATTGTCGGACTTTAACAAACTTTTCCAAGTTCGTTGTGATGTCAGTGGGACAACCATTGGTGCAATACTCAGCCAAGAAGACAAGCTGCTAGCCTATTTTAGTGAGAAACTAAATGAAAGTAAGCAAAAATACAAGTCCTATGACAAGGAATTTTATGTGGTGGTTCAAGCACTAAAGCATTGGAGACATTAGCTATTGGCCAATGAATTTGTCTTATTTTCAAATAATTCTGCGTTGCAGTATATTATGCAGCAGCATAAGCTGAACCATAAACATGCGAAGTGGGTGGAGTATTTGCAGAGTTTTACATTTGTGTTGAAACATATCAGCGGTCAAGCCAACAAAGTGGCAGATGCGTTAAGCAGGAGGAATCTGATCCTACAGGAAAGTACCATACAAGTGTTAGGATTTGAACATCTTAAGGACTTGTATGAGACAGATGCAGATTTTAAGGAAGCTTATGAAGCTTGCCAAAATCCATTGTTGAGAGATAGTAGTTCGTGGTTGGACTATAACATGCAGGAAGGATCACAGTTCAAAGGAGGGTAGTTATGTATTATGGAATGTTTTATGAGAGAGAACTTAATCCAGGAAAAGCATAGTGGAGGTTTAGTCGGGCATTTTGGCATAGAAAAGACCTTGGATCAGTTGAGCCACTTTTACTATTGGTCGAAGATGCACAGAGATGTACAAAGATTTGTAACTAGATGAAAAATGTGTCAGCTTGCAAAGGGACATAGACAGAACACAGGGTTGTATGCACCCTTACCCATTCCAAGCAGACCTTGGGACTCAGTCAGTTTAGACTTTGTCTTAGGTCTGCCGAAGACACAATAGGGATTTGATTCCATCATGGTTGTGGTGGATCGTTTCACTAAAATGGCACATTTCATTCCATGCAGGAAAACCAGTGATGCCACACATGTAGCTCACTTATTCTTTACCGAGATAGTCAGATTACATGGCTTGCCAAAGTCTATTGTTTTAGATCAAGATGTTAAATTTACAAGACATTTTTGGCAAACCTTATGGAAGAAGTTAGACACCAAACTAAACTTCAGCTCAGCTTATCATCCACAGACTGGTGGCCAAACCGAAGTGATGAACCAAAGTCTAGGAAATTTGTAGAGGAGTTTCGTTGGAGAAAATTATCGACAATGGGATCGTGTGCTTACACAAGTGGAATTTGCTTATAATGATTCGCCCAACTGGAGTGAAGGTAGTAGTCCTTTCTAGATCCTATACGGAATTCACCTATGTGGAGTACATCATTTACGGGATTTGGGATAGTTGGAGCGTAGGAGTTCTGATGGTGAAGACTTCGCAAAGGCAATCAACGATCTTCATGAACAAGTGAAATTAAAATTATAGAACAACAGCCAAAGATACAAGCAGAAGGCAGATTCGAAAAGGCGGGAGGTGCAATTCAACATAGGAGACTTGGTATTAGCACACCTGCGTAAGGATAGGTTTCCTAAAGGGGAGTACAACAAGTTGAAATGGAAAAATATTGGGCCTTGCAGGATTCTTCGGAGATTTTCTGCAAATGCTTATGAATTGCAGTTACCCCCAAGTATTGGAATTTCACCCATTTTTAATGTAGCAGACCTATACCACTACATTGCGGCAAAGGATGAAGACAGTTCGGAAAGACGAACACGGGACACCCAGGAAGAGAGTGACATGTGGATTAAACAAATGCCCCCAGCAAAGCCTCTAGAGATCGAACAGATCCTAGATACCCAGGTGGCTAGATGGACCCGACGGAAGGAATATTTGCAGTACCTAGTCAAGTGGAAGGGTCATCCTATTGAAGATAGTTCTTGGTTAGATGCTGGCCAGATTCAAAATGTTGGGTACTCTATTGAAGAGCTCATAGACATGAGCCATGAATTTCATTCACCCCGGGAGCTTGATGCAGGAGCACCTGAATGAAGAGGTGACAACTGGGAGTTGGTTCTTGTTTGTTGTTTGTTTTCCGTTCTATATTAACAAATAGAGAGGAAAACATCTCAATTTCTATTTTATTTAGTTTCATTTTGTATTATTGTGAGTGAAGGCTGAATCAACCATTGTTACTTTTGAATTAGACAAGATAGGATTAGATGGGAATTAGTTTGAGAAAACTGTCTCAAAACTAAGAAAATAGTTCCTCGAATTGCAAGAGGAACTGCCTCTGATGTATTAAAAAGAAAACAAGAAGGAAGGTTAGAGGGGGGAAAGGATTGAGGATAGGATTTAGGAGAGCGAGAATCAAGAATTGTGTGTGGATTTCAACGAGAACAGAGGTCTTTAATGTTGCCAGTAGGCTCAAGGTCGAGACTCTGTAATACTGTTTAATTGGTGAATAATTTATGTTGTCTGTGTGAATTTCTTTATCAAACCCATGGAAATCATATTGTGCATGCTTTCACATCTGTTTGTTTGTATTTCAATAGAGAATCTATGATTGCTTGTTTCCATAAGAATCAAAAAATGTGTTCCCATCTTTTATCGTCGAAAACCCAGAGACAAAGGTAAATTTAATGTTGTTTAATTTCGCGAGCGAAAATCCCATTTACACAGAGAAATTGCACAAGAACACTTAGCGGATCCGTATAACGGATTTGAAATATTATGCACGGGAGTGTTAAGTCTTATCGGGTCCGGCACATATTATCGCATCGCTACAAGGGAGTGGTCTACATTAAGATCTAGACATGAATCTTTGTGATTTGCGATTGCCGACATATCGCATCGACGTTCAGTGGCAGGAGTAGTAAAGCGTTAAGTGGGTGTATTGTAATCGCCGATATCGATTAGCGATATTGCATCAGACCTCTACCAAAAGGGAAGCACCAATAGTGCAGACCATTGGGACTACCGACCGACGATATTGCGATTCAATTTGGGTTGTCCTATCGGCCAGATATAAATCTTCGACATTATATGAAATCGCTTTAAAAAGGAGAAAAAGCATTGTTTTGGCAATTTTCAAGGGCATTTCAGTCCCGAAAGGGAAAAAACATTTTTTTAAGTCTTTTCACAAGCCTTTGGGTTCCAAAAGGAAAAGGCATAGTAGTCAATAAAAAGGGGTGTTCAGCGGGGTGATTGTTGGGTCATATTGATCCATTTGTGGGTTTATAGAAAACCATTGTTTCCGCTGCGTCAGAGCACATCTGATGCTACCAAAAATCAACACGTACTAGGACTCATGATTTATGGGAACATTCAATGTATAGCCCTCAAAAATGTTATCGCTTATTCTACTTTCCCCCTCATTTTCCTTTAATATCAATGCACTTATTTGTTCCCCACATCGCTATCTTTTTTATTCTATATGAATTCCTTGACCTTCAATGTGACTTCATCTTGTCAACATGTATGTCTCACATTTTCAAATTTTTGTGATTATCAAGGAAATAGATCCCAATGCATAGATCCCTGGGGTGTTATTGGTCAAAGAGCTTAGATTGTTCAGCAAAAATTCTTCTTCCCATGCCCCTTGAAAATTTTCAAGAATGATGATTCAAAAGGAAGTTATTTTTAGTCAAAGGGGGTCGTCCTCTTTTTTTGACATGTGTGGGCTTTTGAGAGGATTTGGGAGGTCAAACCTTGGTCAAATGGGTCCAGTGAGTAGTTAAAAGGCATTTACAATTTTTTGACAAGATAACCCATGATCCAAAATCTTCACATCAGCAAGGGATTTGGAGATCTACAGTTGGAGTCACCTTTCTAGGGGGTCAACCATGTGTGTGGAGGCTAGGAGAGCCTTCCATGCCAATCAAAGGAACTTTTGGACCAAGGAAGGTGTGGAAAATCAAGAAAAGTCAAGTCTTCTCTAAAGTAAAAGGCAAGCTACCAAAGGAAGAGGAAGAAAGCATCTTATCACAAGTCAAAGAGACCAAATTAATATTCCAAGGGAGACGTTAAAGAATCCTTGGGTAAGTTAAGGAAGTTTTGAATTCAAGTCAATGGAACATTGGACCTTGGAGGGTTACTTCTTCATCAAATCAATAAGTCACTCAAAGATCACACAAGTTAAGCCTTGGACCATACATCAAGCAAATTTTGGGTCTATATCAAGGGATTCATTTATTATGTTCATTGTTATTATTTTATTTATATTCAAAGCATCTTCTTCATGCTTATAGGGTCAATTGAGTCAAAATAAAATTTATTATGGGTCAAAGAAATGTAATTGAGTCAAAGTCCCATTTGGACTTCTTGTAAGAAAAATAAAAATTATTTTATTTGAGTCAAAAAGAAAAATTGTCATCCACAAGACCAAGTCTACCCTACTTCAACAAGTCACCCTAGAAGAGACAGCTATTCAACCTCCTAGGCAACTTTAAATACAAGACACTTCGACCTCAATCACTCGCTCATTACACACATTGATTTCCATGCCAAATACAAGAAGAAAGATATTGAATGCAAAGGAGAGAAGAAAATTCAAAGGATAGAGAAATTTAGATTTTTGGCTTATTTTTGTTCACACGTGTGAACATTGTAGGGCAACTCTACGAAATTACGGGTACAAACTACAGGTTCAAAATTCCATGATTTGACCGAATTTTACAAGTTTTGAGCAACATTGAATTTTATTGAGTTTGACTTGGTTCGAGGAGATTTGAGGGAGGGTTGACTTGGGCCTTTGTGGTAGTCTTGGTCTTGGATATCTCACTTTGATCTGATTCTATGAGAAGATGATTTTTGGTTCCCCCCCCCCCCTGCTGGGGGTTTTGCCTTGGCTTGGAGCCTAATTTCTGGTGTTCTTTGTCTCTTTGTGATCTTTATATTTTTGGTAATTGGTTGATGAAGATAACATAATATAAATAAGAATCCAACAAATATTCACAATTAATTATCAAGTTAAGAGAAATCATCATTATCTACTTGCTTTTGGTTTCTCAACATCATCCACTTTTACCAGTGATTAGAGGATGTCAAGGTATTATAGGAAGAAGGTTGAGCCTTTATGGGAGGTCATTGGAGGATCCAAGCAATCTTCAAAATTTTCAAGTCAATAATAAAAATAATTCAAAGTAATGTCGCCTTTTAAGGCTAAATTGGCCCCCCTTCTATGTAATTTTGCCTCCTTTTTTATGGGACATCTAGCCTTTTATGAAGGTTTAAGCAATGTAAAATCAAAAATCAATTTTTGATTAGTCTCCAAATACTTTGTTGACGACAAGTTGATTTTTTTATGGAATCAATAACAAGATAGATGTTGAGAGCCTCATCTACAAATTTAGATCTCTCCTTCCTTAGCAAAACATGTTGTGAAAATGTGATATCATTAATACCATAATAAGAACTTTCGATTTAGTGCAACCATCTTGTGTACAGTTTTGTTGATTAGTTTTCCTATTCTTTCTCTTTTTGGCTCTTGTAAAGATTATTATGTTTTCATAAAATATTTTGCATACTTTTGGTTAATTTACACAAAGTTTTAGGTTGATCCATTGAAGGACTACAAAGTCATGTGAAGAAGAAGTGTATAGATCTCATCTTCTTCTTATTGAATGAGGGTTATCAAAATATGGTTTTTAGACAAACCCTTGGCAAGGGTACCTCCTTAAAGGATTAGATTTCTCTTGGCTTCATAGTTGATCCATTGGTTGGAGGTATTCCACAATGGAAATTTCTCTTAGTTGAATTTGGACATCAGTAAAAGTCTTAGACAAGAGTGGGGGAAACAAGTGCTAGCACTCCAAACTCACAACTTGTCCAAATAACAAAGGTTTGATTTAGAAAGGGTTGTGATAATAATCTGACATTGGAAGAGGTAATTAGAAGGGCATAAGTTAAGCGTTATCTTCACCTCATAAAAATTTTAAAATTCAAAATATTTTTTTCCCAAATTTCCTTGTATATTACTATTTGAATATAAAAAATCAGAAAAATATAAAAACAAAAAAAACAAAAAAATATTTTACTAGCTTGAGCTTAAATTTTCATCATTTAACTAGTTTTGGAACTTGGGTTTTGCTTCAAAGATTTGTCTAATTGACCCAAGAAAGGCATAGTGACTTGTCGCGTATAGAGAGAACTAACTTCAACGAAACTAGTTGTTTTTAAGGGTTTTTAGGTCTATAACAACAATTTACAACCATATTTCCACAATGTTTGTTAATCCCTTAAAAGGGATTTTTGTGCATAAAGGTGTATCTTTTAAAATCCTTCCATTTTATTTACTTCCAAAAGTTATTTGATCATTATTTGAATTGAATAATTCATCCCAAGCTTTCTGGGATAAAAATATACATAAAATAAAAATATGGGTTTTGAAGCATGTGGGGATTCAACCCCAAAACTAAAGACTAAATTTCATATTCAAACATCCTTCTCATTATGTAGCTTTTTGAAGTGCTAGTGGGCTCATTTGATTCATATTTAAGCATACTAACACTTCCAACCTGTAGTCATCGACATCTTGAACATTTTAAGGCTTGTGGGAAGCCCCAAAGTAGTATATAACTTATTGGTTTATGTGTTTTATTGCAAAATTGTAGGTTTGCAGGTTCAGAACAACAAGTTAGATCATCATTTCTAGTCTCATACTAAATCTAAGATCAAGTTTATTCATCCTAAGATTGGTAAGGGTTGTTTACACTAAAATTTGTGTTTTTTCAAAGGTTTATTCTCCCCTTTTTGAGTGTTTTGATTGATAGTCTATATTTAATGCAGTAAGATATCATTTGCAAATTAACAATTGTTTAAACCTAATCCTAAACCCCATCGCCCAAGAGATTTCATGGGCACTAGTATATTTATCTTGTGTTGGAGTATTTGTTTTGTGTAGGGAAGCCTCCCATGGCATTTCAAAAGTTGGCTTAAAGTGTGGGGACTTGCAACGAAGTAACCATGGAAACTTGTTCTATGTGGTGTCGCTCTATCATCTTGCCAAACCTTTTCAAAATTGTTAATTGTTGTGATAACATGACAAATGAGGATGAAGGCACCAACTCATCAATAAATAAAGGACAATACACTTTCAATATCATAAATCAAACACAATCATGTATGTAACAAATTTTAGTTTGTTATACAACGAGAAATTCTTTTAATAAAAAAAGAATATAGTTGTATTAATATTATTGATTGAAAGGAATAACCATATGCTTTTCCAAACAACTCTAATTAAATTATTGTGAAATATGAGTTGGAAAATTGAGACTATTGTAATGAAAAGTCTTAGGAAAAGTCTTAGGAATTTGATTGAATGTACTAAGTAATATATTAGTACTAAGGAAACTCTTTCAATGGAGGAGGGGATGGAAAACCCTATATTGTAAGTTATGTGTTATTATCACTTAGAATAGTAAAATTTGAAGACCACATTTCTATTGTAGAAGCTTATTGTGGAGACTTGCAATTCCTGAGATTACATTTCTATAAGTTGTTCAATTTATGTTTTCACTTTGATGAATGAAATTCTTTTCATGTTTCAACCATCTCTTTTATAGACATTTATCATATATGAGAGTACGGATAGTATTATTTTTTGAATAACTACTTATTCAAAAAAAAGTAGAATACATACTTCAGTTTTAATACTCATTGGATTCTGCAAATTATTTCCTACGATTCAATAATTAATATTTTGTTTGTGTCTGAAATTTATTAAATTTCTCCTAGCCATCTGGGTTATATAATATATTAATTAAGTCTGTGCGTGTGTGTGTGTGTGTGTGTGTGTGTGTGTGTGTGTGTGTGTGTGTGTCTTTTGGTAGCAACCAAGTCTTCATACTAGTGGATATCACCATACCAAACGAGAATGAGTTTGATTGGGACTCACCATCGAGTGATACTCCATTGTTGTTGGAATTTTTTTTCAAACATCAACATAACATAAAGAATAAAGATTATGAGATGGCTTCCTATTTTCTTGGTATAGACATTGGGGTCAAAATGACATCTAGCGAATTTGAACTTAAGAAAAACTCTATCCATTTTTTCATACCAAGCTCTAGGAGCTTGTTTCAGATCATAAAGAGAATTCTTAAGGTGGCAAACAAGGTTGGAGTCACTCCAAATTTGTTCCATGTAGATTTATTCTTGTATATCCTCATGCAAAAAGGAAAATTTTGTTGGGTGTGGAGCCTGATTATCTGTTGTATTCAAAGGTTTCAGCAGGATGTATACCCCAAGAAGATTGTACGCCCCTCCACGCGGGGGTTCGGGGGGGCTAATCCCCCCTAGTTGGGGGGTCCGGGGGCCAGCGGTCCCGGCGGGGGTTCAGGGGTAGCACCCCCAAAGCTAAAAGTAGATATAAAATTGCCTTGTAAAAGTCTAGTAATTTCTAGTCAATCTGGGTTGTTCATTAGGCGAATGATCTGACGGTAGAAGTTATGTTTAATTTAGGGTTTTTTGCCCTAGAAGGCAACCCCTCACTATATATGAGGAAATTGTATTGCGTCTATGGATATCTGTATTCTGAGTGAGGAAGAGAGAGGAGGTTGAGAGCAAAGAGGGTGTTACAGCGGATCTGTTGTAGGTTGTATCTCTTCAGTTTGCTGGATAATATAATAAAAGAAGGATTGGCTGTTTCTCCGTGGATGTAGCCCAAACTGGGTGAACCACGTATATTTGTGTCTCTTTTATCTTATGCGTTTTATGTGTTTATATCTCTGCAATATTTTATGTGTTTCATTGCTCTGTTATATATAATTTCCTAACAAATTTAACATCCATCTGATGAACCCCCCCATCCATGTGAAACAACAAAGGCTAGAACAAGGTGGATGAAATTCATTTTGGCGATAGGGGCAAGTGTTTCATTGTACTTTCCTTCAACTTGAGAGAATCATTTAGCGACTATCTAAGCTTTATGTCTTTCAATACTTCTATCTGATGCATACTTAGTTCTATACACCCATTGACATCTAAGAAGCTCATTCCTTTTCAAAGAAGGACAAGTTCTGAACTATTATTCTTCATCAAGGATTAAAATTTTCATTTATTGTTGTTTCCCAATTTGGATGGCCTCGAGTTTCCACAAATATTTCGAGATCACGAGTTTTTGAAACTTGAACCAAAAGAGAGGAGGCTCACTAGAATTGTGAAC
This sequence comes from Pinus taeda, assembly GCA_000404065.3. Classification (NCBI taxonomy): domain Eukaryota; kingdom Viridiplantae; phylum Streptophyta; class Pinopsida; order Pinales; family Pinaceae; genus Pinus; species Pinus taeda. The sequence continues at coordinate 291,861 of APFE030267720.1, read as the reverse complement.
AAGTATGAGTTGATATGCAAGATCATTAACAAGATCACCAACTGCTTCTTCTGTTGAATGAACCCATTTGGGAAGTTGTGATGCTAGTGCAGGTTGATGTTTCGAGCCCAAAGATAGATCACAGACTGAAGATGGTTCGTAGGTTGAAGATGACACAAGCATTGAATTAAACTTGTAGGCAATGTTTTTTCGTCAAATTTAGCATATCCTCTAATGATTATTTCATTGAAATGAGGTTGAAGAAGTCTATAACCTTTTACATCTTCAAAATATCCAACAAAATTACACTTCTCACTTTTAGGTTATAAATGGTAACCACAATCTATTTAGGTTAAAGTAAGGAATATGAACCATTAATCTATAAAACCTTGAAATATGAATCCAATGGTCGAAGTGATGTATTTAAATATGTATCAACAATGGTATTAAAGCCTAAACGCTCTACAAAACATGTCAAATCTATACCCTGCTCAATTCTAGCATTTCCTCAGCTTTGTCCATGATCATTTCTCTTTGTGCATAAATAGTTGTGTTACTTCTCCTACACAAGATTGGATTTAACCCTAACAATTCTCTCTTAGAACGGATTTGTCGCTCGCTTCACAGAAGGAGCTTCTTCGCATCTCTGTCCTCCTCCGCTTTCTGGCTATATTCATTCAGTTCTACGTGTCAAAAGTCTTTTCGCTATTTGTTAAGCCTTGGAAACTTGTAATGGTTTTCCCTACTATCACAAGAGTTAGCTGCTGCCAAGGGACAGTCAGCCATATAATGAGCTCCTGCGGGCTTCAAGAATCCCAAGTTACTGTCAGAAATTTTTACTTTAAATGGCCTTGACCACAGATCTCAGAAGGTGAAAGGTCGGTGACCGTTCAACTCCTGCGCGTAGAGAAATCCAAATGCTGCCATGTTCTCTGTCAAACACAATATACATCAAATAGGCAAGCCCCCGGGTTGAAAGACCGTTTACCCCAACGATACTTGGGATGAATACCCAACTTTTGAATGGCCATGGCCAACCAATTCTACCTAAATTTATGACGGTGTTATTGGAGCAGGTCTAGCTCGGAAAAGCATCTCTGCCTCTTTGTCATCTTGATCTCATCAGATTTATCATTCTGAGTCTGTTAGGGTTGTTCTTCTCTGGTCTGGCCTGCCTTTCTCTCTACCAAATTCACACTTATTTATCTACTCAGTGCTCCGCTATTCTCTTTACATTTTGAAACCCTCGCACCCATTTCCGAATCCTAACAGTTTGCTCGTTTACTTTCTTATATTGCTCTTCATTATCAAAACCCTATTCGCTCTTATCCAGTTTCTCATTTTACGGGATCTCAACTCGATTCTCATTTCCAGTGGACTGGATTTCATACTCTTCGAACATTGCGATATTCAATAGGATCATTGTTGTTCATTCTACAATGCAGAGGGATCGTGGAAACGTATGATTCCTCTTGCAAGAGATGGGGGACGGTCGAAAGTCTGCATGGTTTTCTTGTGATGGGAGAGGGCGGTGGTTTTTTATTATGGTTCGTTGTATTTCGTAGTTTACAATCTTATAGGGTTTCAACATGTAATATAGAAGTTTTTGTATGCTCATACACATCATGTTGCCTTATCTTATGTAATAAAGTTTATCGAATTGTAATTTTGAACTTCGAATTTTGGAGAATCTTAAAAAAGAACCTCATCGAATCTCTCATAGCCATTGATCAAGTCCATAGATCAAAATTCATAATTTCATGTCACAATTCAAACTTGTAATTTATTCTTGCAATTTCCATGCCCATGATAACATTTTTTATGTTTACTTATGTTTGATTTCTTACTATTTTATCCTATAATTCATTATATATATATATATATATATAGACGAACTTAATGGTGAACCTCATCAAAAAATTCGAACTCAAACCAAACCTAGTCATTGTCAAACTTGAACTTGAACGCGAACCATGTGAGATTGGCCTCATCTTACCATTACAATATACACATCATGTCGCCTCATTTGTTCACATGGGAGTCGAGGCTGGTAGTCCCCACCTTACATGACAATATACACATCATATTGCCTCATTTGTTCACATGGGAGTCGAGGTTAGTAGCCCCCACCTCTACAATTATATTTGTGTTCAATCAAGTTAAGTTTGGGAAATTTGATGTGGGTTTTCATATGCCACAAATGAAATGCTTTCATCATAGTTTAGAGAAGAATGGTTGAATGAATGCTACATCACAACGAGTATGTAAACTAGGTCCAAAATATTATGAGGCTTCTATTGTTGCAATAGTGACTATCAGAGGAGCATTTAGATGTTGTTTGGGCTAAAAACTTGATAAGTTTGAGGTGATGAAAGCCAACATCTTGATCTCAACACTTATTTGTGTTGGTCATTTTGAGGCAAACAGTTGCATAGATTTTTTTGGTAGGTTGAAGCATGTTTAGGGTTGATCTATAAGTAACATAATCAAAATCCTCACTTTTTTGAAGAAACTTGTAGAACTGCCAACCGAGGAATCATGGCAGAAATTATGCCTATTATTGTTATGCAGAAAATATTTTTCATGTTATTAGGAAACCTTTTGGTGATCATTATTTGAATCAATTCAACTCTAGATACATTGTAACTTACAAATAGTCTTTTGCAAGGTTACCATTGAAATTGTGTTGTAAATAGGTACATGTTTTGTTGAAGCCAACACCCTCGTCAAATTGGTCACATGGAGGATCATAGTGTTTGATCTTATCCTTGTGAGCATTGTGGAAGGATTTCCATCTTCTCACTTTGTATCTAATAGGGGAGAAATAATACTAGTGATTGATTTTGAAGCTTCTAGTTTTGAAGCCTTATCAATCAAGCATGTACAAACAAGCATAAATAGTAGATAGAACCAAAACCAACAATGAGAGCCTAAAGCCAAAGTTAGCCAAAATCAGAGTCAGAGTTATAACCATAATCAAATCCATGAGATTGATTTGGTTTTTGGTCTTTTGAAACCACCATTTAGTAGAACACTTATAGTGCCTGTTAGACATCAATTATCATCTTCAATTAGCCATTTGCTAGCACTTCTAGTAAGTAGAAGACATTAATTTTCAACGAAATTGAGAATTTTTTTGAGAACCATTAATCCTTTGAGCCAAGTTCCCATTAGGAGAGTTTTGAGGTCTAAAATGTGCCTTCTAAGGAATTTATAAAATAAATAAAGGAAATAATAAAATAAGATTAGATTACATCATCAAATTTTAAAAGGAAAAAAGAAAAAACTATTTTTTCAACTCATATTTTCAACTTATCTCCCTATGGGTTTACTCAAATTTCGAGCAGAAACACTCGTTGGATGTAGAATTTGATTCATCATCCAAAGACTACCCATGTTGCATACTTTCGATGGACCCTACTACACGAAAATGAGAAATACATTAAAAATGTGATTGCAATCACTTTTTTTCATGTATTTCTCATTTTTCGTGTAGCAGGGTCCATCGAAAGTATGCAACATGGGTACTCCTCGGATGAGGAATTAAATTTTTCATCTAATGAGTACTCCCACTTGAAATTTGAGTAAAACCTTAGGGAGATAAGTTGAAAATACGAGTTGAAAAAATAGTTTTATTATTCTATTATTTTTTAATCATTTTACCTTTAACTCCAAAAATGGTGAATTATCCCCTATAGTTGACATCGTCATCTTGAATCTTATTGGTTCTTATAAAGTTTATTTTGATTGTACATTTTTCTTTGGAGGCCCATTTTAGACCTCAAAATTCCCCTAATGACAGTTTATAGTCATCTTCAAATCACCATTTGTGAGCACTTTAAATTAGTAGCCCATTTTAGACCTCAAAATTCCCCTAATGATAGTTTATAGTCATCTTCAGATCACCATTTGTGAGCACTTCAAATTAGTAGAAGACATCAAATTCTACCCAAATTAAGAAATGTTATGAGAACTACTCATCCTTACACTTGAGTTCCAGAGTTGGTGGTAAACCTCAAACCACCATTTAATAGAATGATTTGGCTTCTGCTAGCCATTGGGTTTGTGGTCATCCCAAAACCACTAAATTTAGAAAGCACATTTAGCCATTAGCAATTGTCCTCATCTCTCTGCTTGGAGTCACAAGAGCCCCTTTGGGTTAAGGTGGGGAACGTTATACACTTAATCCATTAGGTTTATGGTGAGGAATAAGAATATTTAGGAGTCCAAGAGACCTTGGAATATAAATTCAATAGTCAAAGACATACTTATAGGTCTTATCATTTTTATAACATATAAATCACATTTGTCTTTATTCATATTCTACGATCCAACAATAAGGAATTTATTTTCCCATCATGAATGCGAACTCATGCTATATTACCAAATATATGGAAGTGGCTTACATATGGCTTAATATTAATCCATGCTTCTTCTAGTGTTATATTTTTTAAAGCCTTTGTGGGAATGTGATTTACTAGGTAATGGTCACAGTGGTTTGCTTCCACCCAATAACGAATTCTTAATCCCTTAGATTAAATCATACAATTAGCCCTTCCTTTATTGTGTGATTTTTTCTTTCAACACCACCATTTTGTTGTGATGTATATGAAACATTATGTTGCATTTGAATGCCCAATGTAATGCAATAAGTTGTGAATTTGTTGTTGACATATTCACCTCCATTATATGTTCTTAAACTTTGCAGTTAGTATTCAGATTTTTTTTTTACAAGGGCCTTATAAGTCAAGAACAAGTCAGGAACTTCACTCTTAGGTTTAAGCCCAAGTGCATCTACAAAAGTCATTAATGAAGTTAAAAAGTACACCGAGAGAAATGAGGAGAAGAAAGTGGACCACACAAATCACCATGAACAAGTTGCAAAGGGGCCAAGGCATGACAAGACGCACATTTTTCATAATTTTCCTAATGATGATTGTTAAGAACATAATTGGCACAAACACAATCTCTACAAGAAACAAAAGGAAGACTAGTCACCATATTTTGATTACATACTTGCTGCAATGAGCGATAATGTACATGACCAAATTGGTTATGCCAAAGTTTATTCAAGTCATTCTTGTGAGTGATCAAATTGAAGGAAATGGTGATAACCCAAATTTGTCAAACTTGTAAAAATTTAGTAATATCACCAACTATTCCAGTGCAAGGGCATGGTTAGGATTTTTTAATCTTTGAGTACAACTTAATGAGGTGAAAAATCTATTGTTTTACCTTCACCTAAATGAGTGATTAGATATATTGATAAAAGGTTTTAGTAAAGACTTGGAACACATAATACATCATTGAAATAACCATTATCTACCTGAATTGTTCCATACCCTACAACACTAGGAGATATATCATCATTAGCAAATATTTTTTTGGTGTTACAATTATTAAGAGTAGAAAAAATGCCTTTATCCTTCACCATATGATAAGATGTTTTAGAACCAAAAAGCCACTCATAAGAATAAGAAGTAGAGTTTGCACTGAACGAGAAACCAAAATCTAAAAGTGTATGTCCATGAGAAGAAGTATTAGAAGAAGAATCAAGATTGATGTTGTTTTTCTTCATTGCTACTTCCAAGACCTCCATATTTTTAAAACATTTAGACTCCAAATGACCTTATTTTCCACAATAATTACAATATCTATTAGTCTTCTTACTCTTTTATTTTGATTCGTTATCGTCATTTAGAGTAAAAGTTAATTGAGAGGGTTTTAGAGCCTTGTTTTGCTTGTTGTTGCGAGGATGTTGCTTCTTTGTATGCTTGACTTTATAATTCATTTGGGCCATTATGGCCATGTTAAATGTACCTACGATGTTGATCACTCCAATATACAAGAGTTTGTTTTACTCTCTAATCAAGTGTCTTGAAAATATTCAAGAATAAGTTTTTGATATGAAACCCCTAGAGCTTCTCTAGTGACATAAAATGTAAATATGAAAACATAATATGTAGATCCAAGATTGAAAAGAATAATATATGTGCAATGGTCATCCTTCAGATCAACTTGACGGTATTAAGTAAATGTATAAGTGTTTTATATTTCAAAACTCAACAACAATGAGGTTAGATCTCGACGAGTGTACCCGAATAATGCAAGCTTTCTCTCTATTTTTTATTTATTGAGATCACATAGAGTGCATGACAAACACACCATAAACACTTTTTCCTATGTTTTTTATTTTTCAAGATCACACAAAGTGCAAGCCAAAGAGCATACATAAACTAGAAATAATAGCAAACTAGAAATAAAAACTAAAAATGGAAATATGAACTATGTAAAAGAAATTTTAAAAAAGAGTGTATTCAGATTGTATACCTTCATATCTAACAAAACTGAGTTGTATCATGGACAAATAGACACCTTTTAGGTAAAATAACATTATTAACTAAAAACAACATTTTAAACAAAATGAAATAGTCTATTTTGGATAAAAATTTATGGAAAACTAAAATATAGGAAATGCGAGAACACGTGCTCAAAATCTTAGTCAACAATGAGGGAAACTCTTCAAATAGGCTATAATACCATGTTCAAGAAACAAGGTATTCCATATAGGATGGATAGCTCCAATAATCACTCACACAACCAAATCAAAGATCATATTACTCATATTTTTGCATGATTAAAACCATTTAAGAGGGAACAATCTATGCCCCCAACCATTGTGACCACTTGAGGAAATTTTATTACTACAAAAGAAGAAGAAAAAATGTGTAAGAGAGTTCTCACAATCTATCATTTGTGAGTTTCTGTAGCATTGTATGTGTTCTAGCCACGAAATTTGGTGGAGAGGTTATAATAAATGAGATCTCCAAAACATAGGGAAATTCCACCTAGAGATGACTTAATTAGATTATTTACCTATTTTTTAATGTTTCCTAAGTCTAAACTTAGGAAAACTGATTAATTAACTAGAATTAATTAAGTCAAGGTGAGAATAGTCTAAAAACTCACACGGATCAATCCATAAATGACTAAGACATCGATTAAGATTTAATCTTGTCCATTGGAGTCCCAACAGGAAGATATAAGAAGGGATCGATGTGGTGATGGAGAATACACCAGAGTCACTTGGATAATTCAATTTTCTAGAGTAGCAACAGTCAGTTGCCAAAGAGTTCGAGCTTCAGTAAGGAAGCAGAGACAGTGATCCTAAGGAAGTTTTCCAAATCCGAAGAGGCAACAGAAAGGAGGCCAAGTTATTCCCAGTGAGGTAACACATAGGATTGTGTAGTTGCTTCAGAAAAGCAATTCGATTTGGCTAGAGGAAAAATCGATTAAACTTCCAAAGGCCAGGAAAGCCTTCTAGAGGGTTAGAGAATCAATTTCCTCAACAGACAGGAAAATCGACTTCGTCAGAGGCAGTTTTAGGCTTAGACATCCAAGGGTCTGCGCAGGCACTACACAAAGGTTGACATAGAGGGTCCAGAAGGACGAATTTTCTGAAGGGAAGTTGTGTCGGGGTTGCTTGTGGAAGAATGGAAATTCCCTTAGATAACTTTGGCCAATATTTCTTGATTTTGGATTTCTAGTTGGGAATTCATAGATTGCACTCAAAATTTCATTGTTGCATAATAATAAAAACCCTCAGTTGTTGCATTGGTTTTCCCAAGTTGGGTTTTTACGGGGACTTTTGTCCAAAAATAACAATGTCATTTTTATTATGTGTGTGCTAGTATTTTTTCAGTTTCTAGCGCTATTTATTTCTACAGTTTTATTTGTGAAGGTTATAGTGTGATTAATTTGGTATTTTTCATAGCAAATAAGTTGTTAAATTAATTAACAATTGGAAGAATTAATTCCAGTTGCTGCAATATGATTTCAGTTTTGAAAATTTCACATCATCAACCACGATCCTCCATGCTCTTTAAATAGATGTCATGGACCAATCACATGGTAAAATCCTAATCAATGGTATCAAAGAGAATATGAGCCATTAGATCACTTCATGTCTAGATAATATTGTGACTGTTGAATTATAATGCAACAAATGCATACTAAAAAAACACGTCAAGAAACACACTTATACCTAATAAACATAGTATACCAAGTTGAACCTAACTAACTCCTATGTGTCTAAATACTCTAATAATAACTAGATGAAGAAAGTTTCATTTGGTTGCAATTCAAGGTCATCCTTGAAACGAAGAGAGTGCCATGTTTGCTAATGCATTATCAAATAGGCCTTAATATAGTGGAAGGATACACCATCTTAAAGGATGCCACATGGGAACTGTCAAAAATTGCTTAACAATTCCCTCATCTCTAACCAGGAGGACAAATCCACTTTTTAAGGACAAGGGCATGTTGAGGTCCTAACTGATCCCCTTAAGTAGATAGGTTTATACGTATGAATTTCATCTCTAGTAAATAAGACCCATGTAATAGTGTGAAAGCAAAAATTGTAAAAAGGATTGCTAGAATATTTTGCTTACTATAAAGTTTTTTTCTAGAATGTTCCTAGGAGGTATATAGAACTATATAGAGAAGTAGAAACAATGTAATTAGATGTCTAGTGAAGTATATTGTAATTAGAGTTCTATTCATTTGGAGGTTGACCCTTGAAATGTTAGGATATTCCGACACATAGGAAATAGTTAAGTATAACTTGGTCTTGTGTAGAGTTAGGTAAAGTGTGTTTCTTTACTATGTACTTCTGTAATTTACAATCCAACGGTCACGATATGTTCTAAACATGAAGTGATCTGACGGTTCATTCTCTCCTCGGTATTACCGACACTTGATCCATAGCTTAACAGTCGATTGGTCCATAATTTATATTTAAAGAGCATGGAAGGTCATTTGCAGGGTAACCATTCATGAGAAAAGCTTATGTAAATCTTCATTCTTTTATTAATAAATTGCCTGAAGTGGTGGTGTTGGCTCAGGTCGTGGACTGTTTCCCTCTTTGAGGGTTTTAACCATGTCAAGAATACTGGTGTATTAATCTGCGATTTGTTTGTGAGCGGTGTCCTTTGGTGTTCTGTCTAAGGAATTTACCCTATAAATTACTACATGATATCAAAGCTATTTGAGGGCTGCATCCATTGGTGATCCAAATCTAAAGCTGGTACAACTGCATCCGACTGTCATTTCCTAGATCTATTGTTTCTGACTACTTTTGAGCTGAGAGGAATGCTCTATTGTGTTAGGAGCATTTGTTCCTGTGAGGAACCCCTTTCGTTTCACATGAAAAGGTTCCTGGTAGCCATAGCTACGTCATTTTTAAGATCTAGAGGTATACAATCTTTATTTGCAGTTTTAGTTATTCATCTCTCTATTTATTTCAATTTATTTAGCTCTCAGTGTTTTATTACCGGATCTATATCTTTCATTTTTGCATATGCTCTTTGCCCCACGACTCTGTGCGATCTAGGAAAATCAGAAACAGAAAGGAAGGATTTTGCTCATGCGTATGCTCTTTTCCATCGCGCCTTAGTGTGATCTCGGAAAATCAGAAACATTGAGGGAAATATTTAGTTTCTGGGTAAAGCTAACTTCAAGCCGTAAGGTTTGTTTTTTTTTGTATGTCTATGTTGGGTTTTGTGGTTTTTGTTTTGTAGGCAAAAAAGAGCTTTTTTAAGTAAGCACGCACCCCAAAGCTTCAGTGACTAAAAAAAAATACCAAAATTACTAACATTTTAAACTAGCTCACTTGGTCCAAAGTTACTTTATGAGAATAGAGGTCTTGAGTTCAAGTCTTTCTTTTTGTTGAGTTACTTTTTCAAAAAGCACATATAACTTATGTTATAAAGTTACTTTATGTAAAAGTGTTCTCACCCATTATAAAAAGTGAGTCACTTATAATTCTAAAGTCTCTTTATCTTTTATTTAAGTTACAATTTAGTGGGTAGCTCATAAAGTGTCATTGTAAAAGTGAATTTCACTTATTTATAAAAGTGAGTCACATAATTTTTTTTTAAATGAGCTAATTAAATTAAGTTTGGAAATGGGGGGATTTTTTTAAATATAACATTATCATTCATTTCCGCACATTCACGCACTTCATCGGCATCTTCAATCAAAAAGTCATAACTTATTCATCTGGAAGCCATTTTCAGAGCCATTTTTTTAATCAACCTAATTTTTCGAGACCTTCCCATTGGAACACTTAGTTTCAGCATCTACAGCTTCAGTTTCTGTTAAAATGGAAAGTCCATGCCAAGTTATTCTTGACAACGCCAACTACTTCCAATGATGGTCCTACATTGTGGATTTACTTAGAAGTAAAGGTCTTTACAGAATAGCCTCAGGCCAAGAAACCAAACCTAAAGATGAAGATAAGGCGGCCAAATGGGAAAATAGGCAAGATCAAGCACGTGGGTTGATAGGGATGTCTATTTCTCCATACCATAGATTCCATGTCGCAGAACTTGATACTCCTAATGAAGCAATGAAACAGCTCACTAAATTTTTTGGAATTAAAGATGAAATTAGAGCCCATCAACTCGAAAATGAGTTGCTTACATTGGACCCCAATAATTTTTCTTCCATTGAAGATTTTTTGTCCAAGTTCAAGACCCTTAGACTTCTCTTGGAAGGTGTTAAGGTTAAGAAAGAAGATGGTAGCCTTATCTATTCCATTCTTACTAAGTTGGGACTAGCGTACTTTGTGTTTGTTTCCACCTTCCATTCTACTAGAGAAGCTTTTATTTCTCAAGGACAAGACTACAAGTCCCCCTCTTTTGATGTCTTTTGTGATTCTTTAATAAGAGAACAAGAAAAACTCTTATATCTTGGTCTTCTTAATCTTGGAAACTCTTTTAAGAAAGCCTTAGCCGCCCAACAGTAACCAAATTCAAAGAATCCTAAGAAGCAGTATCCTAAAAAGAATGGTCTAAGCAATTTCAGCCTCAAAATGAAAAATCATTTCAACAAAATGATAAGGTAAATAAAAACAAAAGGAAGAAGACTGATAGACAATACCACTTTTGTAATCAAGATAGCCACTTAGAATCCAAATGCTTTAAGAAGATGGAAGCCTTGGAAGCAGCAATGAAGAGCATAACATCCATTTGGAGCACTCTTCAACTTCAACTTCATCTTTCAGGTATAACACTTTTTGTGTGTGGTTGTCAAGCATCTCGGTCTGGTTATGCACTAAATGTATCTTCTTCTTCTCATTCTCATGAGTGGCACATTGACTCTAGATCTTCTTATCACATGGACAAAAACAAAGCCATGTTTTCTTCTTTAAATGATTGTAACACCAACACCAAAAATATATATGTTGATGATGATAGATCTTTTAGTGTTGTAGGGACTGGAACTGTTCATCTAGACAATGGTCAATTTAATGATATATTACGTGTTCCAACCTTATCCTGCAACCTTCTATATGTATATCATACAACTCATTCAGGTGAAGGTAAAATCGTTGAATTTTCACCTCGTGATGTTGTAATTAAGGACCTAAGAGATCCTAGACAGATTTTAACTACTGTCATTGCTGATGATTCTACAAGGTTGTGTAAGTTTAACAACTTTGGGTCATCAAATCTTCCCTCGGTATTTGTTGCTCATAATGATGAAGTGAGAAAACTTTGGCATGAGCGATTTGGTCACTTAAATAATCGCTCCCTTCAGAAGCTATGTAAAGAAAATGTGGTGACAGGTCTTCGAATAGTATCTTGCAGAGATGGTGTTTGTTCTGGATGTGTACTTAGAAAACATCATCGGGATAGTTTTAAAAAAACATTCCTCTTGGCACGCCTCAACCCCTTTATAGCTTGTGCATAGTGATTTATGTGGTCCACTTCCAGTTGTTTCATTCTCTGGCTACAAGTACTTCTTAACTTTCATTGATGATTTTTCCAAACGCACTTGGGTATGCTTCTTAAAACTCAAGAGTGAAGTATTTAACATGTTTTTGGCCTTTAAGGCCTTTGTTGAAAAACAATCTCAACATCAAATTCTTAAGCTACAATCTAATAATGGAGGAGAATATGTTAACAACAAATTCATCAACTTTTGCACTGAGAATGGAATTCAAAAGCAACATATTGTTCCATATACTCCACAACAAAATGGTGTAGCTGAAAGGAAGAATCGCACTCCTACTAAGGTTTTAAATAATATCACTCCAAACGAAGCATGGAGCTCAGTTAAACCGTATGTAAGTCACTTTCATGTTTTTGGAAGTGAAGCATGGGCCCATATTCCAGATGAGAAACATAGATTTTTAGAAACTAAAAGTGAAAAACATATTTTTGTTGGATATTCTGAAGATGTCAAAGGATATAGACTTATTCCACTTAAGTCCAAAAATATTATCATTAGAAGAGATGTAAAGTTTGCTGAAAATATATCGACTTACGAGCCTAGTTCGGCGAATGTGCCACCTCTCTCTATCCCTTCTACTTCTGAAAATATTTCTTCTTCAGATGATGACAGCGAGGATGACAATCTCCCCCACCTTCTCAGGATCCTTCTTCAGCTCCTCAGCTTCCAAAATGGGTTTGTGCTACTCGGGATGCAGTAGGTGCTCTTGACGGTGATCCTACAGATCAGCAACATACACGTTCTTAGTTTGATAGAGCCTCTTCTTTATTGGCTCAAGCTTCAATGAATTATGATCCTGACACCTTTATAGAAGCTTCAGGCCATCCAAATTGGGACGCAGCTATGAATGAAGAATATCGTTCATTGTTGGCAAATGATACATGGGATCTTGTTCCTCTTCCAAAGGGACGAAAACTTGTTAGATGCAAATGGGTTTACAAAACCAAGTATGGACCAGATGGAAAAGTTGATAAACATAAAGCTCACCTTGTTGTTAAGGTTTTTTCACAAGTTGAAGGCATTGACTATACTGAAACCTTCTCCCCTGTTTCCAAAATGTACTCTATCTGCCTTGTTCTTTCCCTTGCTGCCTCTTTCAAATGGGAAGTCCATTAGATGGATGTTAAATTTGCCTTCTTGCATGGGGACTTGCAGGAAGAAATCTATATGGAACAACCTATTGGCTTTATACAAACAAACTCCAGCCTTGTATGTCGACTTAAGAAATCCATTTATGGTCTCAAGCAAGCCCCTTGGGCTTGGTATGCCAAAATGGATAGATTTCTTTTAGAAACTGGATTTTCTAAGTTTCATTCTGACAATACTATCTAGACAAAGAAAGTGGGAAAGTCCCTTATCATTCTTTTTCTTTATGTTGATGATTTTATCCTTACTAGTATTGATCCCAATCTTATAATCCATGTGAAGTCCAACCTTAAAAAGAGGTTTGAAATGACAGACTTAGGACACTTGCATTATTTTCTTGGTCTTCAAGTCTTGCAATCCAAGAAAGGTATTTCCCTTTCCCAGTCCAAGTATGCATGTGATCTTCTACGCCATTTTCACATGGAAAACTGTAAGCCAACCCCTTCTCCCTTTCAATCTGGAGCCAAACTTTCAATCACTTGTACTTCCCCTAAAGTTGATACCTCCTTATACTGTTAACTTGTAGGAAAAATTTTGTATCTGACCCATACTCGTCCTAACCTTTCCTTTGTTGCTGGCCTTATTGCTCTGTTTATGCAAAACCCACATGAAAGTCATTGGAAAGCAGCTAAAAGAATACTTCGTTATGTTCAAGGTACAGTTCAGTTTGGGATTCATTACAGTGTAGAAGCATCTCCTCTTTTGGTTGGTTTCACTAATTCCGATTGGGCAGGTGACCCTGATGATCGGAAGTCTACTGCAGGTTATGCGTTCACTCTTGGTTCATGACCTATTACATGGGCTTGCAAGAAACAAAGTGTCATTTCTCTTTCTTCAGCAGAAGCAGAGTATCGTGGTGTTGTAGAAGCTAGTAAGGAAGCCCTGTGGCTTCGTCAAATCCTGTCAGAGTTTGGCTTTCAGCAGCAACATCCAACTACACTTTGGTGTGATAATCAAAGTGCCATTCAACTATGCAAAGATCCAGTCAAGCATCAGCGTAGCAAACACATTGAACTACACATGCACTTCATCAGAAAGCTCATTCATGACCATGTTCTTGAAGTGCAATATTGTTCAAAAGATGATCAAGTTGCAAACATCTTTACAAAGGCTCTCATAGAGGCGAAGTTTACTAAACTTTGATTTATGGTTGGAGTTCAGGAAGTTGTCACTAAGAAGGGATTGGCTCTAATGCCTCCTTCCTTCTCCTATTGTGTCATATTTGTACATCCTTCAATCCTATCCCAAGTTATTCTTTAGGGGGAGTGCTAGGATATTCCGACACATAGGAAATAGTTAAGTATAACTTGGTCTAGTGTAGAGTTAGGTAAAGTATGTTTATTTACTCTGTACTTTTGTAATTTACAATCTGACAGTCTCAATATGTTCTAGACATGAAGTGATCTGACGGTTCATTCTCTCCTCGGTATTACCAACACTTGATCCATGGCTTAACACCCGATTGGTTCATGATTTCTATTTAAAGAGCATGGAGGGTCATTTGTAGGGTAACCATTCATGAGAAAAGCTTATGTAAATTTTCATTCTTTTATTAATAAATTGCTTGAAGTGGTCGCATTGGCTCAGGCCGTGGACTGTTACCCTCTTTGAGGGTTTTCACCACATCAAGAACACTGGTGTATTATTTTGTGATATGTTTGTGAGTGGTGTCCTTTGGTGTTCTATCTGGGGAATTTACCCTGTAAATTTCTACATGAAAGAGGTAAGCAAACATTGTTTTTATTTATTAATAAAGGTACAACATTTTGTGGTAATCTATCTATTTTATTGGCCATTGCTATTGTAATCTATTATTTTTTCAATAAATATGGGTAAAATATATTATTTATACTATATGTTTTCCAATTAATAATAAAGAACATGATATTTATATTCATCTCCCTTTAATTTTCCCTTCGATGTTTAGGCTAGCTAAGAATGTGAGGATTTTTTAGGATAGAAATCCCCCTCCAATGTGCCTCCCAAGAAAAGTTTTTTTTTTTTTTTTCAAACCTTATTTTGAATCCAAACCCACTCCTATTAATAAAACCAAAGCTTTGAAGTATTTCAACAAAGCGAAAGAGGGTAATCCCTTAAAGATGACATTGTAGACATATTCTTTCCAAATGAATCCCATGAATCCCATAACATTAGACTCCAAGATGGATTATGGCAAGGACATGATATTTATATTCATCTCCATTTAATTGTCCCTTGGGTGTTTATGCTAGCTAATAATGTGAAGATTTTTTAGGATAAAAATCCCCCTCCAATGTGCCTCCCAAGAAAAGTGTTTTTTTTTTTTTTTTTTTTTTTTTTGGTCTACCTATTCCTATTAATAAAACTAGAGCATTGAAATATTTCAGCAAAGCTATTCCTATTAATAAAACTAGAACTTTGAAGCATTTCAACAAAGCTAGAAAGGGTAATCCCTTAAAGATGACATTGGAGACATTCTTTCTAAATAAATCCCATGAATCCAATAGCATTAGACTCCAATATGGATTATGGCAAGGAACAAACGATTATGGAAACATTCCAGCAATAAAACTTCTTTCAAAATTGGTTACTCAACAAGGAACATCAAAATTTCAAGTTTTCGAAATTGGATGAGCGAAAAAGGAGAAATTTGGAAAACCTCGTGCCAGGTCCAATATATTTTATTTGTGTTTAATAAAATTTTCTTTGAACATGTCTATAAAAAATTTTAACTAGGAAGCAAACAGTGTCCAAAGAGGGTCTTCGAGTGGCTCCATGTATACGGATTTGGACAAACATCAAGGATGAATTATTCATCCTACGTGAACACCAATTTCCCATCTTTATTTAAGGATTTCCTTGACAACTAAACTTCAAATCTTGATTGGTTTTGATAGTTTATGCATGATTTTGAGATGGTTGAAGCACATAAATATCACATGAAGTATATTTCTAAGTTTTTTTTATGTATGGATAGTTAGCAGGAAGATAGTTGGTGGAGCGCATTTATCACTATTACCTGAAATTTACTAGGACGAAGACATGTAATGATTCGACATTAGATTGGTCATCTTTTTTCATATTCTTCTTGACCTGAAAATTGTATTTCTAGAACGTTTCCTAGATCTTATCTTAGATATTATTTTTAGAAATTTCAATTTTTAGGAATGCTATAAATTAGCATAAAACAACATTACAAAGATCACAATAATTCACTTCAAACAACTCCAAACTTCTTAGAAATTCAAGGGGAAAATATACCAACAAAAAGTTATAACAACATTAGAAGGATCACAATAATTCACTTCAAACAACTCCAAACTTCCTAGCAATTCAACAGGAAAATATACCAACAAAAAGATAAGTTTCAACCCCTTATATGGAAACTTATTAGTCAATAATCATATCTCAAAATGCACTTTTACAATAGAAAAATGATCCCCTTTTATCATTTCTTAGATGGAAAAAAATTTAACATTATTCTTGTTTACTTATGTCCAATAAAAAACATAAATGGTTTTAAAGAACAAAGCGTAAAGAACATATATAGCTGAAATTAAAATATGAAAATGATAAAAGATGCAAAAATCTAATATATATAAGCTCAAGATGAAGTACAATTACATGCAATAACATTCATTCATGGCTAGTACAAAAACTCGAACTATGCAAAAATTCCTAGCTAAGGCAAATCATCAAACCCTAGTTCAACCAAGAAGATCCAGGTGCAAGAATCTATCCAACACAACCTCCAAGGCAAGATGTCCTTCTTTCTTCTTTATCTTCACAAATCCACCCTAGCGTTTTCTCTCAAAATATTTATCTCCAATCTCCAAGGGAGAAGGCCTAACCATGGAACTCCGAGATGCTCCAAGAATCCCTAGCACTTCAAGAGAGAAAGGATACAAGTTTAAGTAAAGCTTTAGAGAGAGGAAGTGCACAATCTCTTCTCCCTTTTCTCTTAGTCACATCTCATCAAAAGAGTGAATGAATATGAGTGGAAATGATCTCTCCTTTCTCTATTTGCATGTGAGGTAAAGGAGGCAAGCAATACAATGTCAACCTTAGCCCTTACAAGGTACCTACATGACCCCTTATAGGCCAAACTACTGATACATCTACTCTATAACACAAAGTTTCATGCTCCAACGGTGATGTCATGCACAATAATGACTCCAAGGTGATGTAGCCACACAAGGCAAGTCCACACCACTCTATCACAAGCCTCGATGGACTCCATCTATCCTCCAAATCATTGTACTCCATTAGTTGAGCTACCCGCTACAAGAACATTATTAAACCCCTAGGAATCCCTAAGCCATCTCCAATCCTTTGAATAGGGAATCAAGTTTCCACATGCCAACTAGGGCTTGAAGCACTTCTTCATGATGCACAATGCTCCATAGACCATGTAGGGCAACCTCTAAACAAGTGGTTTCTCCATGAGGCCTTAATTAAGGGAATCCACCAAACAACCAATATATCTCCAACACCAAAAGGAAGATCATCGAGTTTGCAATCAACTCAGTTCAAACATCCATTGAGCAATATATCTCAATTGTGCATATCCATCATGGACCATCTCTCATGCTATAGTCCACCTTGGATCATAAAGGGTTGAAGATACACCATGTACTCCAAACATGATGTAAATATTTTTGGAGTTACTAAAAAAACTGACACTTTCCAAGATCCTATCGAAGGTGAGGTGTATATATGATTAAAAATTCAAAAAGAAACATGACACATATGTTGGAAAATTCAAAGTGGCGACTTATTAAATCAATTTTCCTTAACCTTGATATTTAATTGTGTACTTTGTTAGTA
This sequence comes from Pinus taeda, assembly GCA_000404065.3. NCBI lineage: Eukaryota > Viridiplantae > Streptophyta > Pinopsida > Pinales > Pinaceae > Pinus > Pinus taeda. Next base: position 274,134 of record APFE030267720.1, on the reverse strand, counting down.
TTTTTATGTTATTTATTTAGATATTTTCATCAAAAAACTATCAAGAACAAAAATAGTAGCAACAGAGGACACAAAAATTAGGCTCCCATCTAGGGAAAAACCCCTTCAAGGGGAAAACCCATAAAACTCTTCTCTTCTTATAGAATTTGCTTCCAATGAGACAAAAAAGACCCAATCCTATACCAAGTCCTCCTCCAAGTACAAATTCAGCCCTTCCAACAAGTCCTTCCTTGATCTAGTACCAACCAACTTCAAACTACAACTTCAACCTGCTAGCTTCAATATTTCTACTTCGATCTATAGCTGTGGCCCTATAGTTGTTGCAGAAACCCTAGTTCGTCCCTTCAAGAGGTCTTCCTTGATCAAGAAAACTTCTTACAAGGTCAATGAAGTCAAAAAAAAATCTTGCTCTTACAACTACTTGATACTGCAACTCGTCCTATTGCAACTCAGAGCTATAATTTCGGCCTTCTTGGAAGCTGCAGAAACCCTAATTCTTTGCACGTGTGCGAGAGATAGAGCCCGAAAACAAGATTTTTTTCCTTCCTTTCTTCTTCTATACCTTCACTATCTTCTTCCCCTACTTTCCAGCTACATATCAAACTTTCTTCTTGAGATTGAAATTGTTTGTGAGTGAGCCCCAAATGAGGTCAAATTGCTTGTATTTATAACATTTCCAAAGGTCAAATGATCTAAAATTGGAGTAGGTGATTTCTTTCTATTTTCCAAAAAAACAAAAAACAAAAAACAAAAAAACAAAAAAACAAAAAACAAAGAAACAAAAAACAAAAAAAAAAACAAAAAACAAAAAAACAAAAAAAAAGGATTATGTTAACACTTTGCAAGGCAAAATGGGTCTTAAACAAATAGGTTTTTCCAGTGTCTCTTCAAGTCATGAATTAGTTCTCACATGTAACTTAATGTAAGCAACATAATAGCATATAAATCATCCAGGCATAATGAAGAGATAACAAAAGATTTGTTGACAGAGTTCACCCCTCCTACGCTACATCTCTGGGCCTGCCAACATAGCTAGAACACTCATATATTCGGTAGAAACGGTAGAGTTCATAAACAATTAGTTGATGATAAACAAGTGGCTATTACCCCTACAAGGTAATGTTCTCCTACAAAAAACTCTCACAAATAGCAGCAACTCAAGGAATCTCCTACAAATGTCATACTCCAACTAAAATCAACTAAAATGAGCATGTGAGTTGTTCAATTCCACATTGAATCACATAACAAAAATTCCCTCAACTTAACATAATGAGAAAAGCTAAACCCTGCAAGTTACAACTGTTGTAGTAGACTTTTGAAGATGAGAATTTCCCTACAAGACCTACTCCATGCCCAAACACCTTCTAGAACTACTTCCAAACCATGATTGATCCATACACCCTTAGCCTCAAACCTGCAAAAATACTAATTAGGTGTGCTCAAATCAGAAATTAGAGGTTACCAATGGATTCAAAACATCCAAAAACCCCTAAGTGCACTCTTTCTGAGCTCAATTTGGCCAAAAACTTCAAAAGCTATGGCTCTCCAAAGCTCCATATGAATTTAACTGTTAATTGTCCCACAAATTCGACCAACAGTCTAATTGCCCTACAAATTCACCCTATTTTTTACTAATGGAAAGATAATTCCACCCTTTGCTAGTGCATTTTGTAGGGTCATTAATTTTGTCTCTGGCCCCTTAACTCCGAAAATCACAACCATATGATCCACACAGGGCCGAGGGTTGGGCCTTAACGCTTGCCACCACCCATTAAACCCCTAAACATGGGGTCATGGTCTTGTTGGGTGCCACAGGACCAAGGTTCTGGCTAACCGCCCACCCTTCCCGTCGGGCCCCTTGACTTCTAACGCGTGGTCTTATGGGCAGCATATGACCTTGGGGTTGGCCACCACTTTGTAGCACCTACCTCCGAGCGCCCAAAACTCCGCGTTGTGGTCGTGTGTCGAAGTCATGACTAGGGTCAACATTAAGGGTTAGCCACTCCATACTAGTGCCTTCCCCCAGAGCATGTGGTCTCGTGTCAAGATCGTGACCTTGGGCTGGGCTAAATCCCAAGCCCTCTCCACCATTGCGCCATGGTATCATGGCGTTCGACGGAACCAAGTGCTAGGCCTACGGATTATCCCCCTCTTCCACGAGCTCGAAACCCTTTGTGCCAAGGGACTATGACACCACCATGACTAGAGGTCGGGACTAGCAGCCCAACCCTTTCCCCCAACGAGTGTCGAATTAAACTTTAAATATGGGTTTTGACCATAGTATGATATGAACCATAGCTAAGGAAGTTGGTAAGATGCTCTGTTGTGAAGTGGGAGGTTGGGGGTTCAAACCACTTGGACCTCAATCTTGCCATAACCATAATTTTTCATGACCCCAGGATGCCACATGGCAACCCATGATTGGGCCATGTGACACCATATTAATGGTCCACCACAAACCAATCAAATGTGCCCAAAACAAACCGCATGATGCCAGTTGTCAGCCTCTGGTTGGCTTGTACATGTACGGTCGCCCTGCTCACTCAGCAATATGGTCATCCCAGTCAATTTCCTTGCTCACATTTTACTTGTTTGGGAAAATGATCAAAACGTGATATCTAGAGCATATGATGTCAAATTGAGGTGAAACGAACGTTGTTGGATTCAGAACGATGAGAACTTCAATTTGGAATTAGTTTCAAGAATTTATGTGCACTTTAATTTTTGAGCTAAAAATTGATCACCTGATCATCGAATTACCTCCTTTAGGCTGACTTGAAGTTGCCAGGTCTGACTTGTATTTTTGGAGTTTCCAAGACTTTCTAGACTCAAAAATAATTCTTTTTCCAATTGCATTTTTCCTAGAAGGGTCTTAGAAACATGATGTTGACTCCTTTGACTCGTGACAATAAATCCTAAGACCTAACAAACCCTAGAAGCATGAAGAACATGCTTTTACCTAGAAGACCATCAATAAGAAGCATGAAACCCATGCTTTAATAATAATAAATTTTTCTTTTCTTATTTTGTTTTTTACATAGGATACATATTGAAATGAGTACAACAACAATTAAGAAGACCAAAACTAGTTACGTTTCCAACACTCCCTCTTAACTAGGGAGGTATTCATAATTGTATAACCAGTACAACATCATTATTAAACTAAAGAGTTCTCATAAGAAGAGTCAGATTGATAATCCAATTGTAAGCATCATCATTATGACCAACATTGTCTCTGAGGCCTAACTAGACAAGCTCTACTTCATTCAAGAGCATTATGTTGGGAGGCTTTATGTGTGATATTGCACTACCACTACAAGGCACATACCCCATTCAGATGTTCACAAGGTACGTCCTTTTAGGACTATTCTTATCTTGGATCTCCAATATTGAACCCTTAAAAAATATTAGTCCTCTTCGACCACTCTTCTCTTAGATACTTGTCCTATCCTCAAAGAGTGTCAATACCTTTCCTTTCTTGGATTCTTTATCCTCAAGGAAACCAAATATGCTTCCAATCCTCCACCATTATTTCTTCATCCAAAGAAGAAGATAATGAAAATGTGATGTCCAACATCACTCCCTCTCAACCAAAGAGCATATTTCTATTTTCTTTCTGATAAGAGAGTAGATCCTTGCTCCTATTCAAGGAGACCCCTTTACTCCCTCTTAAATCTAGAGGAGAATCCTAACTTCCTTTCAAATTAGGAAGTCATATCCACAAGCTTTCTAGCTTATCTTCATAACAGTATCATCTACCAATTCTTCATAGCTGCTTGGCTCCCTCTTTTCTTCACATCTCATCGTAACAAGCCTACTTCCTTTCAAGGTATCATGGAGCCACTTACACTCTTTAATCTTGCAATAGGATCCAAATCATTCTTCCTACTTATCACTTTCATCTTGAAATCATATATGAAGGCATTGCATTGAGCCTTTCCAAAATTCAAGTTGGTCACAACTTACTTTTGAAAGTGATTCCTCTTGTTGACCTTCAAGTTATCTTCTTGTGGTGCTACCTTTTAATCCCTATATGAGCATATCTTGACTTCATAGTTTCCAAGTATCAGATATTGAGCTTCCCTCAACATACTTCATACATCCCATTCATACAGTTGAAGTTTCCTGAATTGTCATCATGTATTCCTGCAACATCCTTCCAGGTAGCAAAATAATATGCTAACCAAATAACCAACAATAATTAAATTAGACATACCTCATCCACATGACCTTCTCATCCAATCAACATCCTCATGGTCCATCTCCATATGAATTTTCATTCATGCATCAGAGTGCCCAACGATCAAAATTGATTACCAAGCTAGAAATATTTCTTTGAGAGATTATACTTGACGTTAATCATTATTTTTTATAATATAGAGAAATTCTTAATTCTTTATTCATCCTTGAGTAAGCCCAATTATTCCCTTTAAAACATCACATAATCATACAAAGCATGTTACAAGATTCTACCCACATCAATCTTATCCAAGAGTCACTTTCAGTGTGTATTCCTATGCCTCTTATTCTATCATCTAGTAATATGTCTCATAATCGACCTGTAACCTGACCCATTGCATTCATTCTTCCCTTTAAGAGTATTGTTTCCATACAATAAATAATTGTTTCCATACAATATAGAATGCATACTATCCTTGTCATAATTCTTCTCCCAAGAACCTTCCAAAATGATGGTTCTTCCAAGATCATGATGATCCACCTAAGCAAGATGATTTCCTCTAACATAATGTTAGATAATGGCTGGATGAATAATATGCAAAATGATCTATCTATCTACTTTTAAAGACTAGATGATTTCTATAAAGAAACTTAACCAAGTATACTTTGCATACGATACTATCACATGATTCTCTCTATGATTTTATGCAAAATCAATATTTTTTAAAGTAAAAAAAAGTGCATACTATCCTAAAGGACCTAAAGGAAACATCAATCTTCATAAAGAACCTAACAAACAATGTTCTTTCTTCAGTACTAAAGATCTTTCACATCTTCTTTCTTCAGCTTCTCAGGTTCTCTTGCTTCCTCAACTATGTGAGCCTCACTTCTTTCCTTTCTCTATTCCCTTTTATAGTGTCCATATTCATTGCATTTAAAGCATTGAACCTTGGATACATCTTTCTTCTTGGACTTCTCGAACTTCCCTTCTTCAGCTTCTTGAATTGAGACAGATTGGCTTGAGATTGTTCATCTAATCCAATGCGATCTTTTACCTTGATCCTAGGTTCTTCCAAAATATATTGAACCCGCAACTCATCAAAAGGAGTTGAATATTTATTGGGGTAGATGCTAGTTGCAAATTTGCTCCATTCTGGTGGCAATTCTTTCAATACACAGATGGTCATTTATGAATAAGAAATTGTCTCTCCAATCCCCTGCAAGTGATCTCTTAATTAAGGGATCTTCATTAGAAACGATGTCATGTCCTCATCCTTTGATTTTTTCATCTTGTATAGTTTATTCTGTAAAGACATCTTTTTTTCTTGAAGTACTTACAAAGTACAAATTCACTAACTTATCATACATAGCCTTATAAGCTTTTAGATTTGCAACAAATGGAACAAGAGGATCCTTAATGGATTCAACTATGATCCTTTGTTCCTTTACTTCCCCTTTCTTTTACTTGCTAGTTCTTGAGTCTTTTCTTTTCTAGGTTCAATAATTTCCCCAATTACATATTTCATTACCTCATGTCCTGTAAGTGCTAGGTCAATCCTTTTCTTCCATGCTAGAAAATTTGATGCTCCAATGAGCTTATTTCTTTCCTTGCAGAAAGAACCCATATGACCTATTGATTCAAAGATATAGTAATACTATGATACTTCGTAACCAATATTATTTTTCTTTCTTGATATAGTCTCAAACTTTATTGATGCCTTCAAGACCTTTGAAGAAACTTAAATAATGTCCTTGAAAGATGTTTCCTAGGATTCCTCCAACGACAACAACTGTAAAGAGTGATGAATGATATCAAGATCCTTTTGATGCTTCCTTCAAAGATTCCTTTCAATTAGCCTTTAAATAATTCTCCTTCTTTCAAGAGACGACCTCTCTTGTAGCCTTCCTCTCAATCCTTCCTTTGATGAGAGCTTGACGTAGTCTTGATCTTCTTCAATGTGGAAACCCTCCTTCCAAATCAATAGGTCTTCTACTTCTTTTCTTGTATCCTTCCACAAATGATTAACCTTGAAAATGTATTTCTTTTTTTGTGTCCCATTAACTGCCTTCTCTTGTTCACCTAAGCTTTGATGCCATGATCGAAAATTCAAAGTGGCGTCTTATTAAATCAATTTTCCTTAACTTTAATATTTGCTTGTGAACTTTGTTAGTCTTCTTATGTTCTTTATTTAGATATTTTCATCAAACAAATATCAATAACAAAAATAGTAGCAACAGAGGACATAAAAATTAGGCTCTCAGCCAAGGCAAAATCCCTCCAAGGAGAAAACCCATAAAATTCTTCTCTTCTTATAGAATTTTCTTCCAATGAGACAAAAAAGACGCAATCCTAGACCAAGTCCTCCTCGAAGTACTAAGTTAGACCTTCTAACAAGTCCTTCCTTGATCTAGCACCAACCAACTTCAAAGTACAACTCCAACTTGCCAACTTCAATACTGCTACTTCGATCTGCAACTTTGACCTTGTAGTTGTTGCTAAAATCCTGGCTCAACTCTTTGATAGTCATTCCTTGATCAAGACAACTTCTTCCAAGGCCAATGAAGTCAAAACAAAATATCTTCCTCTTCTAGCTACTTGATACTGCAAGCCGTCCCACTGCAACTTGAACCTACAATTTTGACCTTCTTGGAAGCTGCAGAAACCCTAATCCTTCACACGTGTGAGAGAGATAGAGCCCAAAAACAAGATTTTCATCCTTCCTTTCTTCTTCTAAAACTTCACTATCTTCTTCTCCTACTTTCCAGCTACAATTCAAACTTTCTTCTTGAGATTGAACTTGTTTGTGAGTGAGTCCCAAATGATTTTGAATTGCTTGTATTTATAGCCTTTCCAAAGTGTCAAATTGCCTTCTTTAGGCTAACTTGTACTTTTGGAGTTTCCAAGACTTTCTAGACTCAAAAATAATTCTTTTTCCAATTACATTTTTTCCAGAAGGGTCTTATAAACACGATGTTGACTCCTTTGAATCGGGACAATAAATCCTAAGACTCGACAAACCCTAGAATCATGAAGAACATGATTTTACCTAGAATACCCTAGAATACCATCAATAAGAAGCATGAAACCCATGCTTTAATAATAATAAATTTTTGTTTTCTTATTTCGTTTGTTACATAGGATACATATTGAAATGAGTACAACAATAATTATGAAGACCGAAACTAGTTACATTTCCAACCTTGGACCATCAATCAACTAAGTTCAAATATCCATTGAGCAATCTATCTCAACTGTGCATATCCATCATGGACCATCTCTCATGCTACAATTGTTAAAATTGGAAACTAGGGCCAAACTCCATGTGGGTCATCTTATCTGTGGCAGCTGATATTTTTATTTGATCCCTCTCATCGAGAGGTATATGATTGATCTAAAGACAATCTGATTCCAATAAGTATTCATGGAGTTATGAGTTTAATTGTGTTATAAGACAATTCGTCAAGGTCGTCCAGCAACCAAATAACCCACACTTGTGCTCCACGATTTAGTATAAAAAGAGGTGACTTGATAGTCATTTCTACACACACCTCTCTCTTAATTTCTCTCCACTCACTTTGAGTTTTAGTGGAAGAGAGATCTAGGAGGAGGATGCACTAGCCATAGTCTGCCCTATCCAAGAGGATGCAGTCAAGTTAGGAAGAAGAGAAGACCTATACGTTGGTCTCTACACAGTTAAGAAGGAGCCCTAACCTATACACTGGTCTCTACATAGTCTAGAAGGAACCCTATATTCCTATACACGGGTCTCTATGCCCTAGATAGCGTGGAAGGGTTGTATGGATAGCGTAGGCTTGGAACTGTGGTTAGCAAGTTTCCCTAGACAGCATGAAAGGGTTTTATGGATGGCATAGTCTTAGCCACAGTTTGAAGGATCAAAGGGACATCGTGGGGAAGCTTAATGAGCATCATGGAGGGTTGTGGTAGGAACAACAAATGTAGGTGACAACGGATTTGTTAAGGACAAGTTTAGGGTTGTTTCTAGGTATGCTTAAGAGCAAGAAAGGAAAGAAGCCAGGCCGAGGAGAATAGGAGAAATACGTTGTTGTTTTGGGCACCATTCTGTGGAGGCAACAACTACATGATTAATGTTGTACTTGGCTTCAGGCATAAGCACACAACTGTGACTGCATTAGGGATGTTAAGGTCTTATACACATCCTGAGGAGGCAACGTTGCCAGGGAAGAAGCTTTCCAAGGTGGGTCGTTGATCTGGATTTAAACAGGAACGCAATAAAATATAGAGATAACCATATACACAAAGATGCAGCAGAAATAATGCTTCATTTCATTAATGGAAAATACCGAAATATGCTTACACCAAAAATGGAATAAACTAGCTAGGGCGATGGTAGCTTATCTCTGAGAAGAGTTGTGGCGGCTACATGCCTCTGAACTGTTCTGAACTGTGTTACAATGAGGCTCGAAGGCCTATTTATTATTGAGAAACAATGGAAACCCTTCACATTCCAAAACCTAACCCCTAGAAGATGAAACGCCAAATTGTGGGCCCCGTTTTGGGTAAATTGGTACATCAATTTCCCGGGGTCGTAACTTTGGCATATGATCTCCGTTTGCGCATATGATACTCGTTAGAAAGATATCCGAGATAACCACTCATGGAACTAATGTTGCCCCCAATTCCCAAAAAACGTCGTTTAGGGCCTCAAAACGGCTCTGGAAGTTCAGGACCCGAAAAAACTGCTAAAAATAGTAAATTGTGCTACAATTACGGAAACTAAAAAACTGAAAGAGACAGTTGCGGGGGTCCAAATGGGATAGGTGGGTGGCCACCAACATCCACTTGGATCAGTTGTAGTCCTTAAGGGGTTTTTTGTGGGTTGATAGATGGGTGTGTAAGTTCTGCAGAATGCCCTAACCAGTCACAATCTAAGCACCAGTAAAGAGAAATGTTGAAGGGACAACAGTGCTAGTAAATGGGACAACAAAGCAATGCTAACAATAGGACAACAGCTATGATATGGCAGCAAAGGCTTCAATAGGACAGCAGCTATGACATGGCAGCAAAGGCACAATAGGACAATATCTATGACATGGTAGCAAAGGCACAATAAGACAACAGCTATGACATGGAAGCAAAGGCACAGTTGGGACAACAGCTATGACATGGTAGCAAAGGCTACAATAGGACAGCAGTAAAAGCATGGTGCTGCAAACTCATTGGATAGTAGCAAGGCACAACAATGGCACATGGGACTATTGTGGCAGCATGGTGCAACCATGGTACATGGGACAACAGTGGCAACATAAGGTGCAGCATTATGATGAGTGCAACATGGTCATGAGGTCCAGCATAGTGATGATGGGTGCAGCATGGTGCAACACAGTGATGTACAACATGATGATGAGGTGCAACACAGTGATAGGTGAAGGAGTCACCTTGGAGAATCAGTTGAAGAAGAGTGTCTTCAACTGAGTTCAGCTATCTCATGTATCATCTTCTTAGAGATGATCTATGCTCTTATTTAGATAAGTCAAATTGTTGACTTCTATTGTAAATGTACTCTCTCACTCTCTCTATTGAAATATTGAAGAGCATATAAGAATAATTGATCAAGGGTTTCCCCACATTTGGGTTTGTCCCTAGCTAGCACCACATCTTGTGTCCTCTTTGCTTGGCTTGACTTCTATGATTTATGTTTATGTTATATCTGCAATTTACTTTAATGCTGATGTGATTTCTAATCTGGAAAAGATATTGAGCTAACTATGAAAATTGAAATAAATTGCTCTAAGCATAGAACATACCTAAAATTAACATGGTATTAGAACTGAGGTGAAGACAAAGCCCAAGAAAGAGTGAAAGAGAAATCACCCAAGACTGTTGGGAAAGGACAAAAGGATCAATGGATTCCTCATCCCTCTTCAAATTCACCGAGGGTGAAATCAAAGCAGAGAATATTATCAAAATGGCGGAGCGGAAGCTTTTGATGGCCTACCTAAAGATCACTTCAATGGGAAGTATGGATCTAAGGGTGGAAGGAAAGGCAGATGCCTTCTTTGTAATAAGTTCGGCCATTATACGAAGGAGTGTCCAAATGATAGGGACACATCACTTGATGACGATAACAATCATTCCAGGGACATCTTCAATGATCAGAGGAATGACAGGTAATTCAGGTCATCAAGGAAATGACCGACTCTTCAAGAAAGCAAGGAACCCCATGTATGAAGAATCAAATGTTGTTTCTGATAAGATAAAGAAAAGTTATCTTATATTGGCCCTCTCCTCCAGACTCTTTGGGAATCTGGTTTATTGATTGTAGTGCTTCAAGGCACTTCATCGGATAGAAGGGTGCTCTCTCTAATTTGGTAGAGATGGAAACAATCGTGGGATTATACTTGGATTCAATGACACATATCCCAGAAAGGGTGTAGGGAATGTTACCCCTCAATTGAATGAGGGTAACTCAATTCATTTACAGAATCTCTTTTATGTACCTAATCGCAAGAAGGACCTGGTGTCCATTTCGGAAATGGAAGTCAAAGGTTATAGGGTGGCATTCATCGATGGAAACGTATGTGTTTGAAAATAGAATTTTAAAATATGCTTTTACTCATGGATTCAAGGTTGGAAATTTGTATCGAGTTGCAGAATGGTCCATTGGGGACCATGTCAGTTGTCACATCTCATCTATAGCACTGGAGATCTACTTATTATGGGGCCCTACCCGATGTGGGTCAGATGGTGACAAGGATTCCTGAATTCAAGAAGAGCATGAAGGTACATGTCTGAGATGTACCGAAGGAAAATATTACAAGGGGACCATTCCCCTCATGTAAGTCCATAGGTTTCGAACAACCCGAGGGGTTTGAGATTCATTATTGGGAATCTCATGTATGCAGGTGGAAGAAATCCTTCTACGACTTGAAGAAAAACACCCCGAGTTTGATATGAGAGGATTGATCGCTGTCTGATGAAGCTAAGATTCACTAGGAGAGAAGTCGATCCAAAACCATTGCTTGAAGGTTGTGGATGATAGACCTCTCATACTGGCGCCTTCTGAGGACGACCTCTTTCTGACAGGTGCAGAACCTCTCATTTGCAAAAGTAAAAGGGAGTTGGATTCCAGATTTGGAATGGTGAACTGCAAGCCCGTAACTACCTCGATGGAGCTTAAATTTCAGAAGTCATGTGGTAGGGATGTCGAACCTGATTTGGGAAATGCCTTTGAGTTTCATAAACTCATTCTAGCATTGATGTTCTTGGTGAACTTCCATCCAGATATATGTTTTGCAGTTAGCATGTTGAACTCATATGTGGTTGAGCCTCACTAGATTGGTGCCAAGAATCTTCCGAGATATCTTCAAGGAACAATCTCTCATGGATTGAGATACGCTACTGGAAATGTGAAGCTGCATGATTATTCAAATACTGACAGGGCAGGAATTGTGGAGGATCGCAAGAGCACTTCTAAGTGCTGGTTCTCTTTGAGTTCTGCTACGATATCCTGGAAGAGCAGGAATCAGAAGAGAGTTGATTTGAGCATTGCTGAAACTGAATACATAGCAAAGAATATGAACTTGTGTGAAGTTTCTTGGTTGGGGAAGCTCTTCAATGCGTTGTTTGTACACATGATAGATACCACCATGATCTTCTGTGTCAACCAGAGGGGGATTTGATTATTGAAGAAACCCGTATTCTATGATTGCTCTAGCATATAGATGTCAAATACTACCTTATTTGGGATATGGTACATCGATGAGCGAGGAGGCTCCATCGCATTGAAAATGATGTACAGGTCGCTGACATTCTATTGAGGCCTTGGGGAAAGGTCAAATTTGTAACTTTCCCGAACAACTTGGAGTTGTTGAGAGACCCTCTTATGAGGGCCCTGCATGATGCATGCATTGAGCTCTGGAAGCTCCAGGGCGCTTGGGGTACTTCTTGGAGCAACAAGCGACCATAGGATGGCTCACCCTCCCCTAATGGTGCACTGTGTACAGGGTGAATGGTTCAGCCTTCCCCTGTGATACCCCGTGGAGACTTAGGGACAAGATGAGTGGTTCTCCTATCAAGGCATCCTACCCATGCAGTCTGGGACTCATGGGAATTACCTCTCATCTGGCCAGTGAGCAGGGAAATGGGGTTAGGGACCATAGTAGTACTATCGATGGACGCATCACCATATCTACTCTACTCCTTGTGCTAGGATGACCTCCATTGATCTGGGATCAATATGAGTGGTTTGAGACACTCTATTGTGATATTGATTTGGGATCAATGAAATTAACTTCGGGTCAGTAAGAATGACATAACTCACTCTCCTGGAACTAATGTGAGATCAGTAAGAGTGGTATGACACACTCTCTTCATATGGAACTGACTTCGGGTTAGTAGAGAATGGTATGAGACATTCTCGACCAATTCTTATTCTTCATGGTTCAGTGGAGCAAAGCAGTGCAGGGCACTGATGGCAGAGATAGTACAGTCGGACAGATGAATCAGTGGATGGAGTTCTCCCTAGTTGAGAGGGAGTGTTAAAATTGGAAACTAGGGCCAAACTCCATGTGGGTCATCTTATCTATGGTAGCTGATATTTTTCTTGGATCCCTCTCATCGAGAGGTGTAGGATTGATCTAAAGATCATCCGATTCTGATAAGAATTCATGGAGTTGTGAATTTAATTGTGTTATAAGACAACTCGTCAAGATCGGCCAGCAACCAAATAACCCACACATGTGCTCCATGATTTAGTATAAACAGAGGTGACTTAGTAGTCATTTCTACACACACCTCTCTCTTGATTTCTCTCCACTTGATTTGGTTTTTAGTGGAAGAGAGATCTAGGAGGAGGATGCCCTAGCCGCAGTCTTCCCTAACCAAGAGGACGCAGTCAAGTTAGGAAGAGGAGAAGACCTATACGCTGGTGTCTACACAGTCAAGAAGGAGCCCTAACCTATACGTTGGTCTCTACGCAGTCTAGAAGGAATCTTATAGTCCTATACGCTGGTCTTGATGCCCTATATATCATGGAAGGGATGTATGGACAGCATAGGCTTGGAACCGTGGTTAGGAGGCTACCCTAGACAATGTGAAAGGGATGTATGGACAGCGTAGTCTTAGCCGTAGTTTGAAGGGTCAAAGGGACAGTGTGGGGAAGCTTAAGGAGCAGCGTGGAGGGTTGTGGTAGGAAAAAAAACTGCAGGTGACAGTGGATCTATTAAGGATTTTAGGGTTGTTTCCAGGTATGATTAAGAGCAGGAAAGGCAAGAACCCAGGCCAAGGAGAATAGGAGCAATACGTTGTTGTTTTGGGCACCATTATGTGGAGGCAGCAGGTATAGGATTGATGTTGTTCTTGGTTTCAAGCCTAATCACATAGCTATGACTGCGTTAGGGGTGTTAAGGGCTGATACAAATCCTAAGGAGGCAACGTTGCCAAGGAAGAAGCTTGCCAAGGTGGGTCGTAGTCCTTAAGGGGTTGTTTGTGGACTGATAGATGGATGTGTAAGGTATGCCAGATGCCCTAATTGGTCACAATATAAGCATCAGTAAAGAGCAGTGTTGAAGGGACAACAGTGCTAGTAAATGGAACATCAAAGGAATGCTAACAATAGGACAGTAGCTATGACAAGGAATCAAAGGCTACAATAGGACAACAGCTATGACAGGACGGTAGCTATGATGTGGCAGCAAAGGCACAATAGGACAACATCTATGACATGGTAGCAAAGGCACAATAGGACAACAGCTATGACATGGCAACAAAGGCACAATTAGGACAACATCTATGACATGGAAGCAAAGGCTACAATAGGACATCAATAAAAGCATGGTGCTGCAAACTCATTGGATAGTAGCAAGGTAAAACAATGGCACATGGGACTGTTGTGGCAGCATGGTGTAACCATGGCACATGGGACAACAGTGGCAGCATAAGGTGCAGCAGTATGATGAGTGCAGCATGGTCATGAGGTCCAACATAGTGATGATGGGTGCAGCATGGTGTAGCATAGTGAGGTGCAGCACAGTGATAGGTGAAGGAGTCACCTTGGAGAATCATTTGAAGCAACGTGTCTTCAATTGAGTGCATCTATCTCATGCATCATCTTCTTAGAGATGATCTATGCTCTTATTTAGATGAGGCAAAGTGTTGACTTATGTTGTAAATGTACTCTCTCTCTCTCTCTCTGCTGGACTATTAAAGAACATACAAGAAGAATTGATCAAGGGTTTCCCCACATTGGGGTTTTTCCCAAGCTAGCACCACATATTATGTCCTCTTGTCTTGGCTTGTATTCTATGATTTATGTTTATGTTCTATCTATAGTTTACTTTAATGCTGATGTGATTGCTAATCTGGAAAAGTTATCGATCTAACTGTGAAAATTGAAATAAATTGCTCTAAGCATAGAACATACCTAAAATTAACAACAATCCACCTTAGACCATAAAGGGTTAAACATACACTACGTACTCCAAACATGGTGTAAATATTTTTAGAGTTACTAACAAATCTGACACTTTCCAAGATCCTATCAAAGGTAAGGTGTATATATGATTAAAAATTCAAATAGAAACATGACACATAATCATCCTTGAATTTTACATATCCATCTCAATAATTATCATTGATGTGATTCTTTTAAATTCTATTGCTTATTGGGTTCCCATTTCAACAAACATGGTTTTTCTTACTTGGCTCATTTTATCCATAAATTTCCTTTAATTTGAAGAATAACCAAATCAATATAACCATTTTAAAAATGTAGTTTTCCCATACTTGGTTCTCTTGTGCTTTTTTGTGCATGTGTGGCTGAGTGTTTAATTTTGTAGTGTACTATGTTAAAGAAATCAAATTCATTGTTAAAACACAACATGTTTGCTAGTAGTGTTTTACAATATTTATTATTTTGCATTTTAGGATCTATGTTGGATCAATGCAAGTCCCTTCAACATGCTTGCTACCTTCCATGTGATTATGAGGGAAGTCTTTGATCCATTCTTTGTAAATTTGTCCTTTTATTTGATGATATTCTTGTTTACACCCAAGCTTGGTCCCCACATATTCTGTTAGAAAATTATATATTACGGAGTAATGGAACATATAGAATATTACAGAAATATAAACACAGAAAAACACATAAAACAAGAGAGACACATATATACGTGGTTCATCCAGTTTGGGCTACCTCCACCCCGAACAGCCAGTCCTTCCTTTCTATTATCCAGAAAAATGAAGAGACACAACCTATAGCCTATCCGCTGTAATATCCTCTGTTTTCTCTCACAATCTCACCTCTCCGTTTCTCACTCGGAGAATAAACATATATTACACAGCCTCAAATACAATGCCCTCATACAAAGAGAAGGGTTTCCTTTTAGGGCAAAAAACCCTAAACTAAACATAAGTTCTACCGTCAGATCATCTACCTAATGAACGACCTAGATTGGCTAGAAATTACTATACTTTTACAAGGCAATTTTACATCTGTTTTTAGCTGCGGGGATGCTACCCCCAAAACCCCCGCCAGGGAACCGCTAGCCCCCGGACCCCCCAGCCGGGGGGGATCGGCCCACTGGACCCCCGTGGGGGGGGACAAGTCCCCGCCGCAGCCCCCCACGTGGAGGGGTGTACAAACTTCCTAGGGTATACATCCGGCTAAAACAAAGACCTCTAAGCAATCATGCTCCACACCCAACAATCTCCCACTTGGAGAATGATTGTAGCAACTCCATCACTGCTTCATTTTCTAGACAATGACTCCTCTTTAGACCTGGTTGTTTCTCATCTTCATCGTTATCCTTGAAGACCAATTGAAACTGAGCATATTCTCAGTTTCTCCCTGGTTACAACTTTTGTTAGCATATCTGCAGGATTCTAGCTAGTGTGTATCTTTTCCAACTTCAACTCTCCATCTTCCAACACTGATCATATGAAATGGTACTTGATTTGTATGTGTTTAGTCCTGTAATGAAATGTTGAGTTCTTTGCAAGATGAATGGCACTTTGGCTATCACTATATAACGTGCTCATATCATGCTCCTTACCTAGTTCACCCATAAACCTTTATAACCAAATCATTTCTTTACTAGCCTCTGTAGCAGCAACATACTCTGTTTCTGTTCTTGAAAGTGCAACAACACTTTGGATTTTTGAAACCCAACTGATAGTTGTTCCGCCTACAGTAAATACATATCCTGTAGTGCTCCTCCTGTTATCTCTGTCACCTTCCATATCTGCATCAACATATCCCTGTAGAGAAATGTTTGAACCACCAAAGCATAATGCTTGATTTGTGGTACCTTTCAAATATCTAAGAATCCATTTCACTGCCATCCAATGTTCATTTCCTAGATTGTTCATATACCTGCTTACAACTCCCATTGCATGTGCAATATCAGGCCTTGTGCAGACCATTGCATACATTAAGCTTCCAACTGCTG
>APFE030267720.1:216896-255845 GCA_000404065.3 Pinus taeda | reverse complement strand
TACAATAACAATATAATATAGCTGCCATCATTTTGCTTTTTCAGATAAACACAATGATCAGAGTGACATCTAGTATAACCTTGTTCAGACATAAACTTGTCAAAATTTAGATACCACTGCCTTGGAGCCTGTTTTAAGCCATACAAGCTCTTCTTCAACCTGCACACAAGTTTCTCCTTCCCTTTCACTTCATATCCTTGTGGCTGCTGCATATATATCTCTTCCTCCAAATCCCCATGGAGAAAGGTTGTCTTTACATCTAACTGCTTAAGATGCAAATATTCAGCTGCTACAAGACTTAAAATAGTTCTGATTGAAGTCATTTTAACAACAGGAGAAAATATTTCATCAAAATCAATACCTTTCTTCTGTACAAACCCCTTCACCACAAGTCTAGCTTTGTACCTCTGTTTTCTCCATCTTCTTCCTTCAGCCTGTAAACCCATTTATTCTTCAATGTAATTTTTTATGCAGGCAACCTGACTAAGTCCCAAGTCTAGTTATGCATTAAGGAGTCCATCTCTTCTTCCATGGCTACCTCCCACTTCTTCCTGCTTTCAACTGCATTGCTTCTTCATAACATTCGGGTTCACCAGAATCAGTCAACAATAAATAATATAATGAAGGAGAGTATCATTCAGGGGGTCTACATATCCTGGTAGATATTCTAACACCAATTTCAGGTGTTTGGGGTGCCTGTTGTTGTTGTGGTGGTTGCTGTTGTTGTGGTTGTTGATTATTATTATTTTCAGGCACCTTTACTTTTTCAGTGATTTCATCAAGGACTGCGTATTCCTTCTTCTTCCCGTTTCTTTTCCTGCAACTGATTCTTATACAAGACCTTTTCATTGAATATAACATCTCTGCTCCTAATGATTTTGTGATTTTCATAATCATATAAGCGATAACCAAAATCATTAACACCATATCCAATAAAGGTACATTTCTTTGACTTTGCCTCAAGCTTTGTTCTATTTTCTTTATCAATATGGACAAAGGCCTCACAACCAAAAGGCTTTAAAATAGAGTAGTTTACCTTTTTACCTGTCCATGCTTCCTCTGGAACACCACCATCCAAGGAACTTGAAGGCCCTCTGTTTATTAGATAAACAGCAGTATCTACAGCATCTGCCCAAAACTGTAAAGGCAATCCTGCATGCAATCTCATGCACCTTGCACGCTCCATGATTGTCCTGTTCATCCTTTCTGACACACCATTTTCTTGTGGTGTTCTTGGAATTGTTTTCTGTCTGCGAATTCCATGCTCTGAACAGTACTTATCAAACTCTTTGCTGCAATATTCACCTCCATTGTCTGATCTAAGACACTTCAATTTCTTTCCCGTCTCAATCTCAACCAAAGCTTTCCATTTCTTAAAAGTATCAAATACATCAGATTTATTCTTAATACAATAAATCCAAGTTTTTCTAGTTGCATCATCAATAAAAGTAACATAATAATGAGATCCACCGAGAGATGATATCTCAGCAAGTCCCCATACATCTGTATGCACAAGCTCCAATTTTTCAATCTTCTTTTCTCTCCCAACTCTGATAAATCTGACTCTCTTCTGTTTTCCATAAATGCAATTCTCACAGAAGTCCAAATCAACATTCTTCAAACTTGGCAACAAATTCCTTGAGTGAAGAATCTTCATCCCTTTTTCACTCATGTGTCCAAGCCTCTAATGCCATAATGTTGCATCTGCTCCTTTTCGAAGTTAAAGCATTAACAGAGTTAGAAATACCATTGCATAAATACAATGTACCAACCTTTTCACCTTTTGCTATTACAAGGGCTCCTTTGGTGACCTTCCAAGCTTTATCTGTGAAAGTTGTCACACAACCTTCACCGCCTAACAGCCCTATTGAAATCAGATTTTTCTTCAGATCTGGAACATGCCTTTCCTCCTTTAATAGCAATTGGTTTCCATTCTATTGTTTTACAAGAACCTTGCCCATTCCAATAATTTTACAGGGTTTATCATCACCCAAACGGACTTGTCCAAAATCTCCTTGAACATAGTCATGAAAGTATTTCTTATCAAGTGTGGCATGGAATGAGGCCCTTGAATCTACCACCCTGCAATCAGTAACATTTTCAAAAGAAAGAATCAAAGCATCTTGTAACACCTCACCTGTCACATTTGCTTCATGATTGTTTTCTTGTCGTGCATCTCCTTCTTTTCCTTTCTAAGATCCACAGTATTTCTTTAGGTATCCTTTCTTTCCACATTTCCAGCACACTATCCCCGATCTGGACTTGGATCTACCTTTCCTTGATTTACTGTGATATCCTAAGCTCTTTCCTCTTTCCATTTTTCTTCCCCTAGACTCTGCACTTAAAGCATTCCCCGATGTCTCATCGGAGCTTTTCCGTCGCATTTCCTCACTAAGGACAGCACCGACAACATCATCAAACTTTAAAGTACTAGATCCAGAAACAGAGTTACTAATGGCCATTAATAAACCATTCCAACTTTCTGGCAATGAGCACAAGAATAACAGAGCTCTAACTTCATCATCAAAGTTTACCTCTACAAAACTTAACTAACTTGTAATAGTATTAAAATCATTTAAATGGTCTGCAACAAATCCACCTTCCGACATCTTCGTATTAAATAATTGTTTCATAAGAAATACCTTGTTTGAGGCCGAGGGTTTTTCATATAGTATCGCCAACGCCTTAATCAAACCCTCTGTCATTGTTTCCTTCGAAATGTTGAAGGCGACCGACGCTGCGAGGCACAACCGTACTGTTCCGAGTGCCTTTCTATCAAGAAGGTTCCATTCTTCGTCTATCATACGCGTCGGCATCTTTGTTTTTCGGCCCAATGGTAGGTACAGATCTTTCTAATATAGATAATCTTCCATCTGCATCTTCCACAGCAAGAAGTTTTATCCATTAAATTTCTCGACCCTAAACTTACCATCTTCTGCCATTGCCCCCACTCGAACAAGGAACCCTTCTTTCCTGCGAGTTTATCAGCCAAATAGACCTTCGGCTCTAATACCAGTTGTTAGAAAATTATATATTACGGAGCAATGGAACACATAGAATATTATAGAAATATAAACACACAAAAAACGCATAAAACAAGAGAGACACACATATACGTGGTTCACCCAGTTTGGGCTACGTCCACCCTGAACAGCCAATCCTTCCTTTCTATTATCCAGCAAAATGAAGAGACACAATCTACAGCAGATCCGTTGTAATATCCTCTGTTTTCTCTCACAATATCACCTCTCTGTTTCTTGCTCGGAGAATACACATCTATTACACAGCCTCAAATACAATGCCCTCATACAAAGAGAGGGGTTGCCTTCTAGGGCAAAAAACCCTAAACTAAACATAAGTTCTATCGTCAGATCATGCACCTAATGAACAGCCCAGATTGACTAGAAACTACTATAATTTTACAAGGCAATTTTACATATGTTTTCAGCTTCAGGGGCGCTGCCCCTAAAACCCCTGTCGGGGGACCGTTAGCCCCCGAACCCCCCAGCCGGGGGGGATCGGCCCCCCTGAACCCCCGCAAGGGGGACAAGTCCCCCCTGCACCCCCCCACGTGGAGGGGTGTACAAACTTCTTGGGGTATACATCCGGCTGAAACAAAGACCTCTGAACAATCATGCTCCACACCCAACATATTCAACATGATAACCTTGTCCGCCCACTTCTTGATGAACATAAGTTTTATGTTAACCAATAAATATTCCCCCTTAACTAGTGTGATATTGAGTCCCTAAGCCACATCATCCTAGTTGAATGAGTTAAGGTGCCTCAAGCTAGCTAAAATTAAAGCTATTTTGGATCACCACACCAACAACCATATTCATAATTCAGGAATTTTTGGGGCCTTTGGATTATTACCAACAATTTTCCTACCATTAATTTAACCTCACTGTCATAGTTAACAACTTAACAAGATGTTGTTTCTTGGTCAACCATGAATTGTTCAATACACTAAAGGTGGTCATGCCATCATTATGATTCCTAGTGACCCTAATTTGTACTCACCCTTTCTAATCAAATAGGATTTTTCAATAACATGGATTAGAGTTGTCTTAATGAAAGAAGGCCAACTTATTGCATTTGAAATTCAAGAGCTAAGAGTGTAAGAATACCACAAGTTTTCCTATGACAAAGGGATGTTATATTTATAACACACTCTAGTCAAATGATGACAGCAACCTAATTAGAAAAAATTCACACTAGAAACATACCATAATATCTTTTAGTGTTTACTTCCTTAATAAACTTCGTGTCTAGAAAAAAATGAAATTGTAAATTTTGGTTTTTAAATTTTAATCATATATACAAACAAAGAAAAATATCATGAAGGATGCATTAAATTTGGGTGAGTAGTGTTCCATGGCTCTAATAATCTTCATAACTCCAAGCTAGATGCAAATTTCCAAATTTGAGTATAAAGAGGGTACCCACACTAAACACCTCCTTTCACTTCCACCCAATAAATTTCATCCCTCTTGTCATCATCAAGATGGTCTTCTTATGTAAATATCACATCTACTTCAAAGCATACATCTCTCAATTTCAATTAGAAAACATTTATGGATTTTGAAGGTATGTTATAATGTTTATCATTCCTCTCACTAGCTCAAAGTAAAGCTAAATGTCTACACATGTTAGACCAAAAAAAAAAATAAGTTGCAACTTCCCCAGGACTCCTCCAATCTCTCTATATCCTCAGTCAATAATGGGAAGAGAAATTTATGGATTTATTTACAACATTTCCAACTTTATATGGGATAATTGTAGTTGTAGATGAATCAACTAAATATATTCATGTCTTTCCCATGCAATAGTCCTCAAATCAAGTCAATTGGTCGAACTCTTTGTTAAAGAAATGCATAAGTTACATATTCTCTTGAAGAAAATTATAGAGACAAAAACCTTAAGTTTAGTAGCCACTTTTCTACGAAGACTTTTCGGCACCTAGCACAAATTGAGGACAACCTATCACTTAGATTCTAATAATTGAACAAAATCTATCAATATATGTCTTGGGGATACTTCTAGAGATTTTCATGTGACAAATGATGCTTATAGCTCAAATGGATCCCCTTATTGAGTGTTATAATACTAATTCCACGCATCCATGAGGATGCCACCATTCCAAGCTTTGTATACTTACTCTCTTATTTCAAATAAGGATTATGCACTCCTGTGTTATGAATTCCTTGAACAAGTTAATGGAATTCTACAAACCTCTTACTAGTCCTCAAAGACAACCTTCATTATGCACAAACTTGCATGAAAGAACATGTTAACAAGCATCAATCATGGTGACAATTTAAAGTAGGTGATTTGGATTTTTTTCATCTCTAACATTACAAGAAAGACTCGTGGAAAAGGAAGGGTGCACAATGAAACCTTACTTTTATGGACCTTTCCAAGCTCATAAGAAAATGAGGGACATTATATATGTTGATGTTTTTGGGTAGCATTGAGAGTATTCTCGTGTGGGGAAAGTGGGCTAATTGATAGGGATTTTCACCCATAAACCCATGGTATTGCACCCTTTGGAAAAGTATAAGTACAAGGGCGAGTGATTCATTCTCGTGGTCCACAAGAGAGAGCATCTTTTGGAGGAGAAATATTAGTAGGAGTCAAACCCCTTGAAGGCCAAGAGGGCCTATGGAAGGTAGTTGGCAAGAGATCATCTTGTGGAGGATAAGGTTGAGTAGGCCTCAAACCACTAAGGGCTGAGAGGGCTTGTGGAAAGTGGTTGAAAAGAGAACATATTGTGGAGGAAAAGGACAAGTAGGCCTTGCGAAATTTTAATTGTAAATATATTGTTACAATTGTTGGTTATTATTCTCCTATCTTTTCAGATTATTTGTCAATTGCAAAATACTTGCGGAAAATAATGAATAAAGCACAACTGCAACTTCATTGAAAAATAAATACCACATGAACTGAAAAACTTATGTGCACACACACAAATAATGGACCCCAATTTTTTTGGACAAATGTCCCTGGAAAAACCTTGAAGGAAAAACTAGTGCAATAGATGAGGGTTTTAGTTAATAATTCTTTAGCAAAATATTACAACTAGTTCTCGTAAGATGGAAAACATCCAGAAAATTTTTTTGATCACTTCTGCAAGTCTCACTAACCTCCTGGAATCTATTGGACCCACCGAAACCAATTCAGCCTCCCTATGAAACTAGATTTAGCTCACATGTGTAGACTGGCTATGAAACTCAGCCCTCCAGGAAAATCACAATGGCTGGGTAAATAATCTCGACCACCACTAGAAAATTTCAACCTCAACAAGAAATTTGATCCTCTTGTGCAAATCGATCTCTTCTTTGCAAATTTTCTTGCTCTAGAAATTCCCCTCACTTAGCAATTCACATTGTTGGTATGGGTAACTCACACCCCCTGCTGGAGCAACTCGCACCACTAGAAAATCATCCTCTCTCCGTAGAAAATTTGATCGCCAACTCTCCTTGGAAATCTCTGCGAATAATGTATCCAAAAATCTCTATTGAAACCCTTGTTGCTAATGTCCCTGTGTTGCCTCTATGCCCTTGCTATCACTACAACTTTGTGTCTCGATGTATTTTCCAATTGCCCATCTATTTCCTCTTATAATCTCCCATTGACAAATCAAATACCATGATCTGATCATAATTGATGGCTAAGATCATCTTAACCTCATCAAGTGACTTTTCTAGAAGTATCTATAGGAAAATAAATTTACCCCAATTAACATTGATTAATTAAGTTATTTCCCTAAGTTAGACTTAGGAAAATTAATTAGTTATTTAATCAAATCTAATTAGGGCCTTTTCTCACGAAACCAATTCTGGGTATTAGAGAAAATTTATTCCCTAGCCTCATAGACACAAACTAAGACTAGAACACATGTCCAATCGACGCAAACTAACACTCCCTCTTAGCGAGGAAGGTGTTTTGTATAACACCCAACTTGTCTCTGAAAAACATGAACTTCGCCTTCCCCAAATCCTTCGTCAAAATATCTTCTACATACTCATCTGTAGATGTGTACTTAACTGGACAATCTTGTGCTACACACAATCCTTGATGAAGTGGTACTTGATGTCTATATGCATGGACTTGTCATGAAACACGAGATTCTCTAATAACCTAATTCAACTTTGATTGTCACAGTGTATCACTCTAGTCTCTATCCTCTGACCAAACAAGGCTACTAGCAACTTCTGAAGCCAAATGCCCTCGCATGTATCCATGCTTACTGTTATGTATTTTGCCTCAACTGAACTGAGTACCACATACTTCTTCTTCCTGCTATACCAATAAACAACTCCTGATCCCATGTTGTAGCATCACCTTGAAGTGCTTTTCGGACCTACTATGTTCCATGCACAATTTGCATCAACATAGCCCACTATTGTGACACCATCACTTCAAGCATATTTGATCCCATACTCGATTGTACCACACAAATATCTCAACAAATGATTTTTTGCTATCCAATGCACTCTCTTTAGCTACACCATGAGCTGGCTCAGAGAGTTGACTGCATAGGATATGTTTGGCCTAGTGTTGACCAAATACATGAGAGAACCTATCAACTACTTATAAAATGTGTGGTCCACACCCTTCTCCCTGTATGCATCTATATTCCTCCAATTTGTGATCATGGGTGTAGACATGGATATACAATCCTTCATCCCAAATATCCTCAAGATCTATATGCAGTATTTCCCTTGACCAAGGAAAACCTCGCCATCTGTCTGCCATACCTACATGCCTAGGAAATAGTGCATAAGCCCCAAATCCTTAATCTCGAACTCTGCTACAAGATCCCTATTGCACTCCTCGATGAGCCTTAGTGAACCTTCGAAGAAAAAGTCATCCACATATAGGAAAAGAATGAAAACATCTCCTCCAACAACCAAGTAGTAGAGGCTACTATCAACCCCACTCTTCAAAAATCCCATGCCATAAAGGTATCTATTGATGCACTCATACCATGCCCTGGGATCCTACTTGATCTCGTACAAATATCTCTTCAACCTACACACATGGGTCTCTATGTTGTGTCCCACAAATCCCTCTGGTTATTTAATGTATACTCCCTCCTTTATTTCACCATTTAGGAATGCCATCTTCACATCCATCTGATGGATCTGCCATCCCATCTGTGTTGCTAATGAGATCATGAATCATATAGAAGTGTACCTGGACACAAGAGAAATTTTTTCCTCCTAATCCATTCCCTCCTTCTGATAGAATCCCTTCCCCATGAACCTAGCTTTTTATTTCTTGATGTCACCATCTGCAACATGCTTGATCTCGTAGATCCAACCACCACCCTGTCTGTCAGTCTTAGTACAACCTCCCAAACATCATTATGCATGATTGAGGAATACCCCTCAACCATCGCATCTCGCCACACATGTTGTTGTGTATCCTCCTGGTAGCTAGAAGGCTCGCTATCCACCAACTAATTAACCAATTCCATGTATCCAGTGTACCTATTTGGTTATATGTGTTGATTTTGGGTAGCATCGGATGTACTCTAGCTCCGAAATTTTATGGAGGGACTAGAATACATGAGGTCTCCAAGACCTAGAAATCGTTTGGAGAAATTATGTGTGGATTGTGAATTATTAAAATAATTAATATTTGTAATGGGTTCCTAAGTCTAAACTTAGGAAAATAAAAATATTAATGGGTATTACTAAAAATATGGGTGAGAAGCTTCTAAGAGGCAAGGATCAAGTTTGTTTTAATATTAGCCATCGATTCATCAACAAGAAAATTATAAGAGCAGGATTTAGGGTCAGTTCGGGACACACCGAGTGATCAAATCAGTTTGATTTTTCTAGGACGTGGTTTGATGAGAAAATCGAACTAGTGATTTGAGTTGCAGCGAGAGGGGTAGAAGCAAAGATTCGAATCGGAAAGGATTTTCAAGCCAAAGAGTACCAGGCAGAGAGGTAGCAGTAGCATCAAAGAGGCAGCCCAGAGGCCTACGCAACCCAGGAAGGGGCTAGCGCAGTGCTGATGCAAGCCAAGAGGGTCTCCTGCAGTGGTAGTGCAGGATATTTGTTAGAAGTTTGAGATTTTACTGGAGAAACAAGGTTCTAAGATGGGAGGGCTGAAAAACAATCTTCCTCCAGTAAATCGATCCAGCAAAAGGGGTGACGCAGTCCCCTAGAGGCAAGACGCTGGCCCAAGCAGGGATTGTGTTGGGATTTCACAGTGTTTCCTGGAGTCAGGCCACTCAGTGGATCAATTATGACTTGGAGAATGAGGTAAACCCTCATATGTATTTATTAATGTCGTGATTTCTCTAAAAGGCTAGCCAGTGTGAGAGGCAACTTGTTGTACTCAGATTATACTTGCTTAATAATACAAACCCTCTATCTATTGCACCAATTTTCCCGCATTAGTTTTTTCTGTGGACGTGTTGTCCAAAAATAATTGTGTCCCTTATGTGTTTGTCTCATCTATTGTTTCAGTTTATGAAATGTATGTCATTGTAGTCTGCAGTAGTGTTTTTCATCTGTTTATAATTAAATAACTTGTTAAATGAAATAACAAGTAGGAGATGATAAACCAATGACTACAGTAGGATTTATGTTTGTATAGATTCAAAAATTTTCACATGGTGTCAGAGCATTGCAAATCATAGGACACTGAAGCCATCATCAGGGAGATCCAACAAATCTACTGCAGATATTTGTCCCGAGTGACAACGTTTTTTCAGAGCCAGAGGGGTAGCTAAACGAGTAACGCAGTGCCAGAGAAGTGATGCAAAAGCTCACGCAGTGCCTACATCAACTTTCTGAGCCAGGAGGAGGAGATGCAGTAGTCAAGAGGAGCTCACACAGTGACTGCGTCAGCTCTCTCGACTAGCACAGAGCCTGAGGGGCTCAAATCAGTCAGTTGTCAGGGCAGTAGGAGTAGTGCAGATTCGACCGGTGGTGTTGGTGGGACGTTGTTACTGTTGTTGCAGAACAGTGTCTGTGGAGACGAAACCGAGGTAGAGGGAGTCACTGCCTTGACGGATTTCTTACCAAAATAAATATAAGTCCAGGTTGCTAAGCAGCAACAAAGGAGGATCAGAGAGGGGGTGATTCGACATTATTTCATGGGAGGATTTCCGTGAAGGAAATCAAGACTCAAAGGGAGTCTATAAATAACTTGTTCCTTAGAGGATTTATAGCACCAAAGAAATCCATATCTGAGTCTTTCTGAGGAAGCAGTAAGAGAGGGAGAAGAGAACCTGTTCTACACTTGTTTGAGCAAAGATGGAAGTTAATGGACTAAGGGATCGGGATAGATTGGATGGAGCATCTAACTTTGTCATCTGGAAGGCTAGAATCCTGGCAGTCTTGGACAAGAATCACATTAACGATTATACCTTGAAAGTGGTGGTTGTATCAGTCATTGTTGATCCTCTCAAGAAATACAAGGAGGCTAAAGAAAATGCAAAATTCATGATCTTGGATGAGCTCAAGGATCATGTAGTCCCACATATTGCTGAAAGGGAAACAATAAGGGAGATGTGGGAGGCCTTTACAACCTTGTATGAGGGAAATTCCGTCCAATGGAAGGTGTTGCTTGAGAACCATCTAAGACAGTATCAGATGCAGAAGGGAGAAGAAATCAATCACTTCATTCTCAAGTTGCAAGGGATTCGAGACTTGCTGACTTTCGTGGGGTCTACACCAGATCCTGAGTTCATGGTCAGGATTTCCCTGAATGCAATCACTAAATATTGGGAGGAAAATGACGAGGATTGTTCCATGAGTGCTCATGCACCTCTGGAGAAGAGGTGGGGCGACATAGAGTTGTAGTCGAGAGGACTACACTGGGGCAGGATCCTTGAGGTGCCAAAACTCTTGGATCACATACGGCTATGGGAGCCCTTAATGACAATAGCATATTGTCGAGAGTCAGTTCGCGCGAGGGATGATGGAGCAATAGTGGAAAAGCTAGAGTGCCAGAGTCAGAAGCAGCGCCATGGAGGTTGCAGCAGTGCAGGAGGCACATAGCGGATTGTAGCAGCACAGTAGCAATAAAGGGTCAGCACAGATTAGCAACAGAGGTAGCTTCAGCATCATAGGGTATCTAGACTAACCAACATGTAAGCTTTTGGGTGACTTATTTCAGTTTCTTACTTCTCAGCAACTGAGTTGCAGTGCAGCAGTTAGCAGTGGCAGTGCTATGGGGAGTATGATGTAGCATATTGAGAGGGAGTTGTAATACAGATGTAGCAGTGACAATGGCAATGTCATGGGCAGTAGTGCAGGATCTAGCAGTGCAATGGATGAAGGGTAGTAGGACAAGCACCAGTAACACAAAGGATTGATGTCGTGGATCAGTGTGATGCTTCTATTGAGAAGTATTGCTAGAGCACATTCCTCACTAAGAGGAGTGTTGGTTTTGGGTAGTATTGGATGTGCTCTAGCTCCAAAATTTTATGGAGGGGCTAGAATACATAATATCTCCAAGACCCAGAAATCGTTTGGAGAAATTCTACACAGATTGTGAGTTATTAAAATAATTAATATTTTTAATGGGTTCCTAAGTCTAAACTTAGGAAAATAAAAATATTAATGGGTATTAATAAAAATATGGGTGAGAAGCTTCTAAGAGGCAAGGATCAAGTTTTTTTTAATATTAGTCTTTGATTAGGGACTTAATCTCGGTCGTTGATTCATCAACAGGAAAAGTATATGAGGAGGCTTGAGGGTCAGTTGGAGACACACCAAGTGATCAAATCAGTTCAATTTTTCTGGGGCGTGGTTTGCTGACAAAATCGAACTAGTGATGTGAATTGCAATGAGAGGGGTAGAAGCAGAGATTTGGATTAGAAAGGAGTTCCGAGCCAAAGAGTATCAGGCAGAGAGGCATCGCAAAGGCCTACGCAACCCACAAACAGGCTCACACAGTGTTAACATAGGCCAAGAGGGTCTCTTGTAGTGGCAGTGCAGGATATTCATCAGAAGTTTGAGATTTTGCTGGAGAAGTGAGGTTCTGAGACGGGATGGCTAAACAACAATCTTCCTCCAGCAAATCAATCCAGCATAAGGGGTGACGTAGTCTCCTAGAGGCAAGACGTTGCCCAAGCAGGGATTGTGTTGGGATTTCGCAGTGTTTGTCGGAATCATGCCACTCAGTGGATCTGTTATGACTTGGAGAATGAGGTAAACCCTCATATGTATTTCTTGTTGTCGTGATTTCTCTGAAAGATTAGCCAGTGTGAGAGGCAACTTGTTATACTCAGATTCTTCTTGCTTAATAATACAAACCCTCTATTTGTTGCACCGGTTTTCCCGCATTGTGTTTTTCCGGGGACGCATTGTCCAAAAATAACGATGTCCCTTATGTGTTTGTCCCATCTATTGTTTCAGTTTATGATCTCTATGTCAGTGTAGTCTGCAGTAGTGTTTTTCATCATTGTTTATAATTAAATAACTTGTTGGATGAAATAACAAGTAGGAGATGATAAACCAGTGACTGCAGTAGGATTTCGGTTTGTATAGATTCAGAAATTTTCATAGTATATGCTCTCTCTTTCCCATTTTAGGAGTCCCCACAAACTCTTGAGCATCCTTGAGTGTATCCTAGACCTCTTGGTTCCTCTTTCCAACAATGGAGTTACGAATATCCACCTTCTTTTCCTCTTGATGCATCTCCCTGACTTGTTGCATCTGTTGCTCCATGCTCTATGAAACGTCAGGAATACTTGCACCTAAACTCATGATCATACAACATCGCTCTCGCTACCTCCAAAATATACGTGTTCTTCCTCTCAACAACCCCATTTTGTTGTGGGTTGTAAGGAACCATCCATTTTCTCTTGATTACTACCCTGGTACAAAACTACTAGAAGCCCTTACTAGTGTACTCTCCTCCACTATCTAATAGAAGAGTTTGAATCCTTTTTCCTGTTACATTCTCCACTAGAGCCTTAAACTCCTTAAAGCGACTGAAGCCCTCATCCTTGGTCTTCAAGAAATAGATCCAAGTATTCCTGGAGAAATCATCAATAAAAGTAAAAAAGTACTCATACCCTCTAAGATATTTCAATGACATCGACCCCCATATATCTATATGTACAAGGCCTAGAATCCCCTGCGATCTATTGTCACTCCTTGGAAACGTTGCTTTCACAAACTTCCCCAACACACATGCTCTGTGCACATCATTTTTCTTTTTCCTCACCTATGGAACACTTTTCGCTATCTCATGAAGCAATCTAAGTGATCCATGATGAATATGGCCCATCCTTTTATGTCATAGCTCTCCCAAATCTCGTGGATTTTCGTAGCTAACTAGTGCCTTGGGCGTGTCCATCTGCAACTTGTATAACCAACTTCTCCTCACCCCAACTACTATAGGTGACCTCCAATCCTCATGTTGTAACAACACTCTAGCCCCCCTAAAGAGAACATCATAACCTTTTTCTTGATGGACTGATACAAAGATCAATTCCATCCCTAATCATGGCACATGCAACACATCATGGACTGGTATCTACTTTCCATTCTCTCTCTGAAATAGAATAGTCCCTTGTGCTACAAGATTGCACTTAGACTTGTTCCCCATCTGAATATGGAACTTGATGTCCTCCTCCTTATAGCTGGAAAAGTATTCCATAACTCCTATCATATGAAATGATGCTCCATTGTCTATATACTAGACACCCAGTGAAATCAAGCTAGTCAGGCAAGCGATCAAACTGAACTCTTGATCCATCTTGTTGGAGCGCTCATCTACATCAGCTAAAGTTGCAATTTGCTTCTTTGCCTTCTTCTTCCTCCGTGGGGCAATCGCTGACATAGTGGCCAAATTAGTGACAACCATAGCACTTGACCTTTGATAGGCCCTTCTTCAATTTTCCCCTTTTGAGCTTGGTCCCTTACTAAAACCCTTCTTCACCTTCTCTTTTCATGGCTAGATTGACATTCTCTTATTCCTCCTTCACCTTTGGTGCCTTCCCACTGCTACTGGTGCCATTGACTAAGTTGAGCCTCAACTCCTCATGAGTGAAACCACATCACAACTGATCCCAATCTAGAAGCTTGTGTCTCCCAGAAACCACTTGGATGAACATATGCCATACCTTGGTAAACCCATTGAGCGCTACACATATTAGCTCGTCATCACTTGACTTCTCTCCAACTGCAGCTAGTTCATCTCAAAAAGAGTGAACCCTAGTGAGATTATAAATTACCATTAGGGGATTTTTAAGGTCCAAAATGGGCCTCCTAAGAAAAATGTACAACCAAAATGAACTTTATAAGAACCAATAGGATTCAAGATGATGATGTCAACCATGGGGGATGATTCATGATTTTTTGAGTAAAAAAGTACAAAGATTAAAAAATAATAAAATAATAAAACTGCTTTTTCAACTCGTATTTTCAACTTATCTCCCTAATTTTTAACTCAAATTTCGAGCAGGAGTACTCATTGGAGGAAAAATATAATTCCTCATCCAAGGAGTACCCATGTTGCACACTTTCGATGGACCCTGGTACATGAAAAATGAGAAATACATGAAAAATGTGATTGATCACGTTTTTCATGTATTTCTCATTTTTCGTGTACCAGGGTCCATCGAAAGTATGAAACATGGGTACTCCTTAGATGAGGAATCAAATTCTACATCCAACGAGTGTTTCCGCTCAAAATTTGAGTAAACCCATACGGAGATAAGTTAAAAAATATGAGTTGAAAAAATAGTTTTGTCTTTTTTCCCTCTAAAATTTGATGATGTAATATAATCTTATTTTATTATTTCCACTATTATTTTACAATTTCTTTAGGAGGCCCATTTTAGACCTCAAAAATCCCCTAATGATCCTTTCCCTTCAGCGTCTTGATGGTTCTCAGCCTTTCCTTGAGGATATTTTTCCTGTTTTCTGAAGGATCCTACTACAATTTGATGATGGCGTCCCACATCTAGTTCATTGTATCCTTCTCTGCGATATGTGGAACGAGATGATCCCTAAATCCATAAAGAATCATCCTCTTCGCTTTGGCATTATCCCTCTTGTATTCATGTAACAATATAGGGTATGCTAGTACAACAACATTTGTTGTAGCAAACTCCTTCAGACCAAATTCATCTAATAGGAACAACATTTTGGCCTTCCAAACTCCAAAGTTTGAGGCTCCATCTAACCTTTCCCAATCTCTCAATCATGATGTCATAATCTTTAGAAAAGTCTATGAACTCAAATAAACTAGAGAAATATGAAGAAATCAATCTGGGTAAAAACCCCAGTGTGTTTATCTTCCTGAGCCTATGCAAATCTACCTTCTCACCTCAGATCTTCTCTAATACCATGTGAAATTTTAATTTTAAATATATTGTTGCAATTACTAGATGTTATTCTCCTATCTTTTCATATTATTTTTCAACTGCAAAATAGTTACGACAAATACTGAATAAAAAACAATTGCAACTTCACTGAAAAATAAATACCATAATTACTGAGAAAATTATGCACACACACACAAATAATGGACACCAATATTTTTGGACAACTGTCCCTGGAAAAACCCGAAGGGAAAACCAGTGCAGCAGATGAGGGTTTTAATTATTAATTCTTCATAAAAATATTACAACTGGTTGTCATGAGATGAAAAACCTCTAGAAAAAAATTTTGATCACTTCTACAAATCTCACTGACCTCCTGGAAGCTATTTGACCCACCAAAACCAATTTGGCCTCCCTCTGAAGATGGATTTGGCTCACACGTGCGACCTAGCTAAGAAACTTGATCCTCCTGGCAACTTGCACTAACTGGGTAAATAATATCGACCTCCATTGGAAAATATCAACCTCAACTGGAAATTCGATCCTCCTGTGCAAATCAATCTCTCTTGTGTGAATTTCCTTGCTCTAGATATTCCCCTCGCTGAGAAATTCACAGTGCTTGTTTGGGTAACTCGTACCCATGCTGGAGAAACTCGTACCACTGGAAAATCATCCTCTCTCTGTAGAAAAATTGATCTCCAACTCTCCTTGGAAATCTATAAATAATCTCTTTGACGTTCTCTATTGAAACCCCTGTTATTGATGTCCCTTTACTGCCTTTGTGCCCTTGCTATCACTAGAACTTTGTGTCTCAATGTATTCTCCAAATGCCCATTAATTTCCTCTTACAATCTCTCGTTGATGAATCAACAGGCATGATCTAATCATATTAATGGCTAAAATCATCTTCACCCCATGAAGTGACTTTTCTGGAATTCTCTAGAGGAATATCAATTCACCCCAATTAATACTGATTAACTAAGTTGTTCCCCTAAGTTAGACCTAGGAAAATTAATTAATTGCTTAAGTAAATCTAATTAGGGCCTTTTCTCATGAAACCAATTTTGGGTATTGGAGAAAATGTGTTCCCTAGCCTCATATATACAAATTGAGACTAGAAAACTTGTCTAGGCTACACAAACTAACAGGCCTCGAGCCTGTGGAGAGGCCAAGGGGTCCGAGAGAGCCTGTGGAGAGGTTGATAGGGTTGAAAAGACCTACGGAAGGTTGAGAGGACCTATGGAGAGGGTGAGAGGGATGAGACGGCTTATGGAGAGGCCCAAGAGGATCCGTGTGTTAGAAAATTATATATTATAGAGCAATGGAACACATAAAATATTGCAAAAATATAAGCACAGAGAACACATAAAACAAGAGAGACACAGATATACATGGTTCACCCAATTTGGGCTACGTCCACGGAGAAACAACCAGCCCTTCCTTTATGTTATCCAGAAAAATGAAGAGATACAACCTACATTAGATCCGTTGAAATTCCCTCTTCGCTCTCACACGATCTCCTCTCTCTTTCTCGCTCAGAATACACACACATATCCATGTGAAAGTTTATGAATCTACACATCAAAAATCCTGCTACAATAACTGGTTTATCATCTCCTGCTTGTTTTTACATTCAAAAAGTTATTTAATTATTTAAACAGTGATGAAAACACTATTGCAGACTACACATACATACAAATCATGAAATAAAATGGAACGAG
The DNA here is from genome assembly GCA_000404065.3 of Pinus taeda. NCBI lineage: Eukaryota > Viridiplantae > Streptophyta > Pinopsida > Pinales > Pinaceae > Pinus > Pinus taeda. Next base: position 238,817 of record APFE030267720.1, on the reverse strand, counting down.
ACAAATACACAAGGGACACCATTATTTTTGGACAAACATACCCGGAAAAACCCAATGCGGGAAAACCAATGTAGCAGCACTGAGGGTTTTCTATTGTTAATAAGTAGCTCTGAATACAACTCTGGATGCCCTCTCAGCTATCCAATTAAAGATATAAAAATATACTAGCAGAAACCTAAGTGAGATTACCTCACTTCACCCGAAAAAATCTCTCCGTTCTGGCAACTGGACTGGATGTCCCCGGCTACAACTACGCTTGCCTATCGCAGTAGCTATGTGGGCTTATGCGTAGCACACTCGGACACTACGTCAGCACTGTGCTACCTCCTGGACCTCTGACATTAGCCTTCCCGACTAATCCTGTTGCTCCCTAACAAAATTTGGATTTCTGTTGGAGGGTGGCTCTACCCTAGCGCTGGAGATGTGTGGGCCCTTCTTGGCCTAGCATCAGTCTCCCTTGGTCTGCACTACCTCATCTAGCATCTCTTTGCCTCTCTCTGTTGTGTATTCAAGGTCCTGGAGAAGTTCCTCCAACCTCAACTATCTTTGTCGCTCTGCTGCAACAAATCACTTGTTCAATTTTCTCAGCGAACCTCGTTCGAGAAAAATCGAATTGATTGATCTCTCAAGTGTATCTCCAACTAACCCTCAAGCTTCCTCTTATACTTTTATTGTTGATGAATGAACAGTTGTGATTAAACCCCTAATTGATGGCTAAGATTAAAACAGATTTGATCCTCGTCACTTAGAAGTTTCTCACCCATATTCTTATTAATACCCATTAATATTTTTATTTTCCTAAGTTTAGACTTAGGAACCCATTAAAAATATTAATTATTTTAATAAATCCTCATCCGTGTGGAATTTCTCCAAACAATTTCTGGGTTCTGGAGATGTCATGTATTCTAGCCCCTCCACAAAATTTTGGAGCTAGATCACATCGGATGTTACCCAAAATCAACATTCCCTCTTAGCGAGGAATGTGCTTTAGTAATACTTCTCAACATAAGTACTACATTGATCCACTACATTGATGCTTTGTGCTACTGATGCTTGGCCTGATGCCCTTCATCCACATCATTGATGCTTCCTGTACTACTGCCCATGACTCTTCCACTACCATTGCTACATCTATACTATAGCTCCCTCTCAATATGTTGCATCATGCTGCCCATAGCACTGCCACTGCTAACTACTGCATTGCAACTCAATTGCTAAGAAGTAAGCAACTAAAACTTCACCCAAAAACTAGCATGATGGTTAGTCTGGATACCTCATGATGTTGAAGCTACCTCTCTTTCTAATATGTGTTGACCCTTTGTTGCTATTGCGCTGCTGCAAACTACTTTGTGCCTCTCGCACTGCTACAACATCCACCGTGTTGCCTCGGACTTTGGCACTCTAGTACTGCCACTATCGCTCCATTACACCTTGCTCCAACCTACACCCGTCATTTTTCTACTGTCATTAAGGGCTTCCATAGCCGTATGTGATCCAAGAGTTTGGGCACGTCAAGGATTTTTCCCGTCATGCAATCCTCTCGACTACAACTCCATGTCGCCCCACCTCTTCTCCAGAGGCGCATGAGCATTGATGGCACAATCATCATCCTTGCCTTCACTGTCAGCTTTGGCAGGAGCAGCGTTCGATTCAAAAACTTCCTCCTTGTCCTTCTTCTAGGGGCACTGAGTGGCATAATGTCCAAGTTCCCAACACTTGAAGCATCTGACCTTGGAAATATCCTTCTTCTAACACTTTTACTGCTCTTGTTTTCTCGATGATGCGAGAGTTGCATCCTCCTCCTCCTCCTTCTTGACCTGGGCTCTTTTGGTACTACCCGCCACCTTGGTCAACCTCTTGATCTCTTCTTGTCAAATAGTTGTCCACATATCCTCCCAACTGGCGAGAGTCTCTTTGCCCAAGATACTTTGGAAAAATGTCTCCTAGTCCTCGATGGCTGCATTCAGGGCAGTCCTGACCATGAACTCAAGATCTGGTGTAGACCCCACGGAAGTCAACTGGTCTCTAATCCCTTGCAAACTGAGGAGGAATGAATCGATCTCTTCTCCCTTCTGCATTTGGTACTATCTCAGCTGATTTTCTAATAGCATATTCCATTGGATGGAAGTGCCCTGTTACAAGGTGGTTAGTGTTTCCCACATCTTCCTTGTTGTGTCCTTCTCAACAATGTGTGGGACCACGTGATCTTTGACCCCGTCTAGAATCATGCATTTAGCCTTCACCTGGGCCTCCTCATACTTCTGCAGCGAATCAGTGTCGATCGGAACAACAACTACTTTCAAGGCATAGTCCTTGATGCGATGTTTGTCTAGGATTTCCATGATCCTGGCCTTCCAGATGACAAAATTGGATGCTCCATCCAATCTATCTTGATCCCTCAGTCCATTGATTGCCATCTCCGCTTAAAAAATAGGGCTGGTTCTCTTCTCCCTCTCCTACTGCTAAGCAACACTCGAATCTGGATTTATTTGGCGCTAGAAATCCTCTAAGGAACAAGCTCCTATAGACTCCCTCTGAGTCCTAATTTCCTTCATGGAAATCGTCCGACCAAATGTCGAATCACTCCTCTCCAATTCTCCTTTGCTACTGCAACCTGGATCTAAATTTCTTTGGCTAGAAATCTATCAAGGCAGTGACTCCCTCTACCTCAGCTTTGTCTTCACAGAAATTGTTTTGCACCAACAACAGCAGCATCACACCAGCTCCTCAGATTGAATCTTCTCTACTCCCCCATCCCCGTCAACTAAAGAATTTGATCTCCATTGGCTCTGCGCAATCACTGTGTGAGCTAGATCAGCTCCCCCTGGCCACTATGTCACTCCTCCCTGGTTCGGAAAGATGACGTGGTTGTGTGTGAGCCTGATCTTCCCCTCTCTGCTTATGCGCTAGCCTAGACAGCTGACACAGTTACTGCATGGGTTCCTCCCAGCTACTATGTCACCATCACCTAGCTCAGAATGTTGATGCAAGCATTGCGTGAGCCTCTGCGTCACCTCTTTTGCACTGCGTCACTCTCCCTCTATGTCTCTGGCTCTGGAACAGCGATGTCACTCGGGACAGCTTGCTTTCTACAGCAAATTCTCTAGATCTCCCCGCTGGTGTCTTCAGTTTCCTATGATTTGCAATGCTCTGATACCATGTGAAAATTTCTGAATCTACACATCAGAAATCCTACTGCAATCACTGGTTTATCATCTCCTACTTGTTTTTACATTCAACAAGTTATATAATTATTTAATCAGCAATGAAAACACTATCGCAGACTACAAATACATACAGATCATGAACTAAAATGGAACAAGCCAAATACACAAGGGACACCATTATTTTTGGACAAACGTCTCCGAAAAAACCCAATGCGGGAAAACCAGTGCAGCAACTCTGAGGATTTTCTATTATTAAGCAATATTTTGAATACAACTCTAGATTCCCTCTTGGCTATCCAGTTACAGAGATAAAAATATACTGGCAGAAACCTAAGTGAGATTACCTCACTTCACCCAGAAAAATCTCTCTGTTTCGGCAACTAGACTAGTTGCCCCCGACTACAACTGCGCTGCCCCTTCACAGTCGTTGTGTGGGCCTACGTGGAGCACACTGGGACACTGCGTCAACACTGCGCTACCTCCTCTGCCTCCTAGAGCTCTGATGTCAGCCTTCTCGGTTGATCCTGTTTCTCCCTAGCTGAATTTGGATTTCTGTTGGAGGGTGGCTCTACCCCAACGCTCGAAATGCGTGGGCCCTTCTTGGCCCACCATCAATCTCCCTTGGTCTGCATTGTCTCCTTTGGCGTCTCTCTACCTCTCTCTATTGTATTTGAGGTCCTAAAGAATATCCTCCAACCTCAACTATCTCTACCCCTCTGTTGCAACAGATCACTTGTTCGATTTTCTCAGCAAACCCCGCCCTAGAAAAATCGAACTGACTGATCTCTCAAGGGTATCTCCAATTGACCCTCAAGCCTCCTCTTATACTTTTCCTCTTGATAAATCAATTGTTCGATTAAGTCCCTAATCAACAGATAAGATTAAAACAGACTTGATTTTCGTCACTTAGAAGTTTCTCACCCATATTCTTATTAATACCCATTAATATTTTTATTTTCCTAAGTTTAGACTTAGGAACCCATTAAACATATTAATTATTTTAATAACTCTTCATCTGGGTGGAATTTCTCCAAATTATTTATGGGTTCTGGAGATCTCATGTATTCTAGCCCCTCCACAAAATTTCAAAGCTAGAGCACATTTGATGCTACCCAAAATCAACAGCTTATGGGTTGATGATTCATGGGAAACATGGTTATCTTAAGTATTTTATTTTTTCATATGGTAATGAAATGATGTTAGGGTCATATTAATACTGTTTTATAATGTAATATTATAAGATGGTCCAAAGAAAACAAATTTTTGAATAAGATTGTCAACACCAACATGAAAACCACTAATTTGTATTTCTATGATATTTTAGATGTTAATGGAAAAAATGGCTTATATCTTCATATTTGTTTGCTCCTCTATACAAACTTATTTTATTATTTTAACATCAATATGGATTTTTCAGATTTATATCAAAGGTTAATGGTCATCCAATACTAAAAAATCAAGTTTCCTAACATCATTATTAGGGTGTAAACTTTCGATAGCCCTATTACTGAAAGATAAAAGGAAGAAGAGATGTGCCTACACCGCTCTCAACCTTAAAAACCCTATAAAAAACCCTAAAAAGTGGGAAGGGGATTAAGGTATGGACAAGAGACAAGCCTGGCGAACTCTTCTACATAAAATGAGGCTATTCGTGAAACTATCTTAGCAATAGACACCATGAAGAGCCCTTTCTTATCGTTAAGAGTGTTTCCTATGTAAGTTTTTGGTAGCAGCGGATAGGTATTCTAGTCTCTATGGTGTATAAGAGGCCAAGGAACACAAGATCTTCAGAACTCATAAAAGGTTTCAGAAGAAATGCCTTAGAAACATCTCAATTAGATTAATTGACCAATAATTAAATATTTTCCTAAGTCTAACTTAGGAAAATTGGATAGTTAAATCAAATTAATTGAGGAAAATCGATTTTTCTCTAGAGACTTTCAGAAAAGTCATTTGATGGAGTCAAGATGATCTTAGCCATCGATTGTGATTAGATCATGGTCGTTGGTTACTTAATGGAAGATTATAAGAGCAATTCAATGGGTTTTGGAGAAGACACACAAAACACTTAAGCAAATTAATTTATCCAATTGCAGTGATTCAGAAAGGATGCAATTGAAGCAGAGGGAGAAACCAGTGGTGGGGCTTTTAGCAATGAGAATTTCCAGCATTCCAATGACAAGAAGGGAGGCTAAATTGCCAGTAGAGGAGGTTGATTCAACTAGTGCAAGTAGCCAGTTTTACCAATGCGTGTAGCAAGAGCAATATTTTTCCTTCCAATTTCTAAAAGAATTTCTAGAGGAGGTGTGACTAGCTTCAGGAAGCAGAGGGAGACATATTGATTTACAGGTAAGTGACCCTAGAGGATGTGCGAATTTTCCAGAGCCACTAGTGCACATTTATGGGCAAGAGTGCGAGTTCCACAGAGAAGTGCAAGTTGGCTAGGAGGAGGTCGAGTTGATTTGCTTGAGGGAAAGGGATTTCCCAATTATTTTTCTAGTTGAGATAAATTTGTGGGAAGCTTTCCCAATGAATAGGCAAAAAAATGTATTCTCTATTTTCGTTGAAGATTATTAATAATAAAACCCTCATCTATTCCACTGGTTTTCCCCACATTAGGGTTTTTCTAGGGACGATTGTCCAAAAATATTGGTGTCCAATTTTGTGTGTGCATTATTTTCTTAGTTCCAGCATTTAATTTTTGTGAAGAATTGCAGCAACAAATTTATCACTATTAGTTATTGCAGATTCGTGGAAATTTCACATGGTATCAGAGCATATTTAGCGCAAAGCATTTTCCATAAAAGGGTTTTGTAGGAGTAAACAAACGCAAGGCCTGGAAGAGAAAGCACATGGGGTTTTCTAACCCAATTTATTAATTTCTCCAGTATATTTGAGTTTGCACATTTTCCAAAGATGGTCGCAGCAAGATTGAGAGATTAGGCTAGGTTGGATGGAGCCTCCAACTTTGGTATCTGGAAGGCTACGATGTTGCTTCCATTGGAAAAGCATAGTATGAAGGAGTTTCATACAAAAATTATTGTTATACTAACAGATCCCATCCAGTTTCATGAGTACAATAGGGACAACGTCCAAGCCAAGAGGATGATTCTTGATAAAGTCAGGGATCACATCGTTCCACATATTGCAAAAAAGGGAACAACAAAGGAGATGTGGGATGCCATCATCAAACTATACCAGGATCCTTTAGAGAATAGGAAAATGATCCTAAAGGAAAGGTTGAGAACCATCGAGATGAATAAGAACAAAGATGTAACCTCCTATCTCACTAGGATTCAGTGTCTCAAAAATGAACTCACTATAGTAGGAGAGAAGCTAGCTAATGATGAGCTAGTGTGTATAACACTCAATGGGTCTACCAAGGAATGAGGTATGTTCATCCAAGTGGTCTATGGGCGTGACAAGCTTCCAGATTGGGATCTCCTATGGAGTGATTTCACTAAAGAGGAGTCGAGGATCAGTTTGGTTGAAGGCACTACCAGCAGTAGTTGCAAGGCAACAAAGGTGAAGGAGGAGCAAGAAAATGTCACTCTTGCAAGAAAAGGTAAAGTAAAGAAGGGTCCCACCAAGGGACAAGACTCGAAAGGAGAAAAGAAGAAGAAGGACCTGCCAAAGGTCAAGTGTTTTGGTTGTGGTGAATTTGGTCACTATGTCAACTAATGTCCTAATCAAAAGAAGGACAAGAAGGGGAAGTATATAGTTGCTTCAACATAGATCGAGGATTTGTCGTCCAAGTTGGAGGATGAATTCACACTTTTAGCAGCAGTATCCTCACGAGGAGTAGGAATATGACACTGCAGTATATCAAGTCAAATAGAGTCCTAGGAGTGAGCAGCAAGGAGATCTAGATCATAGCTAAGGAGGGCTTGATCGGTAGATCAGATCCAATTGGTGTGTATGTGATTCCTCAGTTGGATCATTACCTTTTCTGCGGGAGCCCAAGTCTGAAAGTAGCAGTAAGATCGAGACTCGCGATTTGTAGTGATGGCAACATGGCAGGGGCATCAACAATATGATATCAGAGTAGCACAACAATAATATGGTGGAAAGTGATTGTCAAAGGATTTTCTTCACAGAGATTCCCAGTTTCTCAATGGAAACGGGAGGATGTAGTCTCTCCAACTAGTGCGAGTTGACTGAGGTAGAGGGAGTTGTTGGGGCAACAAGGTGCTTTGTTGGTCAAATCAATTTGCAGAGGAGAAGTAATTCCCATTTTGTGGCTTGATTTTCCATTGGAGGTCGTGGTTATTTCCAACAATGCGAGTTTCCAGAAAAGATGCAGTAAATCGCTGTTATGCAGCTACAGAGGTTGATTTAGGGTCTCAGAAGGAGGTTGAATTGATTTGGAGGGGACAAGTTGCTTCCAAGAGGTAAGATAAATAAGCATAAGTGAAGAAATGAAATTTATCAGAGGTTTGCTAATTTATGGAAACCAGTGGAATATTTTCCAATCACAAATGTTGGATACCAGCAGCACGGATCAATTTAGCTACAACATGTTCCCACAGATCAATAGGTTGCAGATATTCTCGCAAAGGCCTTAGGTAAGGAAAAGTTTGTCTACTTTGGGGATAAGATAAGAGTACTAGAGAACACCTTCCTCGCTAAGAGGGAGCGTGAATGGACACGTCTTCCAGTCTCTATGGTCTCTAAGAGGCTAAGGAATGTAAAATCTCCAAAACCCAAAAAAGGTTTCACAAGAAACGCCTTATAAACACCTCAATTATATTAATTGACCAATAAACAAATATTTGCCTTAAGTCTAACTTAGGAAAACTAGTTAATTAAATCATATTAATTAAAGAAAATTTATTTTGCTCTAGATACTTCCGAAAAAATCATTTGACGAAGTCAAGATGATCTTACCATCGATTGTAATTAGATCATGGTCATTGGTTGCTCAACAAAATATTATAAGAGCAAGTCATTGGGGTTTGTAGAAGACAACCAAAACACTTAAGCAATTCGACTTACTCAATTCAGTGATTCAGCAAGGGCATAGTTGAAGTAGAGGGAGACACTAGCAACGAGGTTTTCAATAGTGAGAATTTCCAGAGAAATTCTCAAGAGGTTTCCAACATTCCAGTGACAAGAAGGAAGGTCAAAATTTCTAGCAAATGAGGTCAATTTAGCTAGTGCAAGTAGTTAGTTTTCTCAATGCGTGTAGCAGGAGTAGTATTTCCACTTTCAGTTGTTGGAAGAATTTCCAAAGGAGGTGCGAGTAGCCTCAAGAAGCAGAAGGAGGCAAATCGACTTGTAAGGAAATGATCCCAAAGGCTATGCACATTTTATAAAGCCACCAGTGTGCATTTCTAGGCAAGAGTGCGAGTTGGATAAAAGGAGGCCGAGTTGTTTGTTGGAGGTAAAAGGGATTTCCTAGTTATTTTTGCAGTTGAGATAAATTTATCGGAAGCTTTGCCAGTGAATAGTCAAGTAGTTGTATTCTATATTTCGCTGAAGATTATTAATAATAAAACCCTCATCTGCTACATTGGTTTTCCCCACATTGGGGTTTTTCCAAGGATGATTGTCCAAAAATGTGTTCAATTTTTGTGTGTGCATTATTTTTTTAGTTCCAATATTTAATTTTTGTGAAGAATTACAGCAGTGAATTTATCCAGCTACTGTAGATTCGTGGAAATTTCACAGCTCATGGGGGGTTTATTTGATAATAGTAAAGACCTTATTGTCACTGTTTGGTTTGGTTTGAGACTGGCTTTGTATCTAGTGGTTTTAGGTTCAAACCATAATTTTTGTGAGAAGCCTACCCCTCTTGATATTTGCAAGTGGCAAAAATAATGCCTTGTGCTTGGTATCTCAAAAGACAACTTCAAGGATGGTTGAGAAAGACACCATTTATAGATATCTCTTTGTTGTGTTTCAAAACCGAACATAAAGACCTTGTGTGTTGAGGGGTTGCAATTTGAGGGCTTTTGTGAGGCATGACCACAACTAATGCAACCATAAATTGAAAGGTTTGTTGAGTGTCGACTTATATCCTCTTTTAATACAATAACATGTCATGTAAAGTTCCTAGAATATGGTAGCCATAAGAGGTGAGTGCTCCCCAACAAGCATTGGCATTTTCAAAGGGGACAATCAAATCTAGCTTCAATGGCAACAACCACATTTAAAAGTAAGTTTTAGTTTGTGTTCTACAATGTTATGTTCATTATTTGGTATTTTCAAATGGTCTCACATTGCTCCTTTATGTGAAATTCCAAGATCTTATAAATGGAAAAACATGTTCTGTGTTTTTGTGGCTCTCCTCGATTTTGTGACGTGTGTGTGGATGTGTGTGTGTGTGTGTGTGTGTGTGGATGTGGGCCTCTCTTATAAACCCTTAATCTACATCTTACTACAGCGATGTACATATTATCTACATTTTTGTAATATTTTTTGTTCCTTAATGGTGTATCGCATAGAAATCATGAAGCACTTATTTATTAAAAGAAATAAAATAAATAGTCAATAGCCAACAAAGGTCTCCCATGCAAAGAATAGTCCATAAAAGTTATTTTGTGGTGTAAAATACTTATTCAATGATGTTGCCAGGATACTATGGAGCCAATAGAATCACCAACCTCACCCTTTTCTTTTTTGTGCCTTGGTCTAAATGTCCTAGAGCAACAATTATAACTTGAAGTGTTCCATTTTCGATCACTCAAAGTACAAGATGTCAATGTTTTTACTAACATCTTTACTCTTCTAAACATTCCAATTACCTACAAATATTCCTATACATAAAATTGATCATAGACACAAAATTGAGATCAATAACCATCTTGGAATTTTCAGCATGTCAAAAAACATCAAAAATATTGTTTCCAATGTTTTCAATGTTTGCTTTCCTATCTCTTTTTAGTACTTCTTCAAGAAATCCTTAACCTTTATTAGTTTAATCAATAATTTTTCTTCCCTACTAAAGAGGCTTGGTAGCTGCTTATTGAAGAGTAAAAAAATTAACTAAGTCCATGGTTGTTAAAACCATACTAAACATAATTCAACTTGGGATTTCTCTAAGTACAAGCACACAAAATTGATTATTGTATTAGAGTGCAGATGCATATTGTAGTGTTTAACTTTCAACATGTGGTGGCAAATAACAATGTTGCAAATACACCAATGTTCCTTTTCCAATGTTGTGATCTAATCATGTAAGCAAAAAATTTGGTCACACTGCACTGGTATGTTGAGGTCATTGTAGAGACATTAAAATAACACAATGCATTGATCCAAATGGATGACTCAACAATGAATGTATATAAGGCTAGCGATCATGACAAATCATCTTCCTTTATATATCTTCATCTTTCCTAAATTTCAATAAATTATGTAAAATAGTGACTATGAATAACTAAGAAACTAGGTGTTTCATATTTCCTTAGCTAGATTTTGAATACTTTGGCATAACATTATAAACATGTAAATATTGCTTGTATCGTGCTTCATATTAGTATCTTGTTGCACATTCTTATTTTGTTGATGTGGATTCAAAATACATTTGTTGCCATATATAATCACAATGATATTTATGTTATGAATGCTTTACTTATGTCTTAGTTAGCTAATCAAATATCCCATGCCATAAAGTAGAGACAGTGTATACAAAGTTGAACTCATTGTAATATATGTTGTGTTTGTGATAATTCTACTAGCACACCCAATTGGATCACTTACCCATTTAGGAAACCATAAAGACACCTTTATTTGGACTTCATAGCCTTCTATATCAACTACATGATTGGGGAGCATAAATTAGCTAGCTCAAGGTCAACTTCTTCTTTGCCCTTATCATCTCATTAACACTATAAAAGCACTTAGAAAGCAATTTTGTAGAGTTATTATGATATTTTGTTTGTGACCTCCAAGTCCCATTTGAGCAAATCCTTGTGATTGTTTCTCTCTATCAATTTTGGCCATGTATGCACAATTACTTATTCTCTCGTGCTTTACCAACAATAAAAAAAAAATTAGACAAATTCACATAAATGAAATTTTAATGGAGATATGTTCCCCTATTTGAATTTCAACATACTCTTTAAGGTGTTGCAAGTGATAAATCTAGACATATTACATAGAAGGGCAAATATTATTCAAAGCTGATGACATATAAGAGTGCTTATCGGCCAAAATCACAATTAGGAATTATATCCCATGTGAGTAGAGCAATTATATTTTTCTCTCAATGATTAAAAATAAAAATTACCTAGGTGAAGTCGCATGTCCATAGATAAATATTGTAGCTTTCTTCCATAGCTCGAGATAAGAACCCCTTTGTAAAGTTTAATGCTCAAGAGTTGTTAACATTGTGTCTTTCAAACCTTTTTAACTCTATAATAACAACCCTAAGGTGCGCAGCTTAGAAAATACCAAACTAGAAAAAATTATAAGATTATGAGAAGTTCAACTATACTCTTACTAGTATGTATATTGCATTATTATTTCTTATATTCACTTTGCATCTATATCTTATATTATTAACTGTATTTTCAGTACCTTTATTATTATCAATACTTCTATTGAGTTGAATTTCAGAATATCCACAGTGATAATCATACAATTAATAGTATCATTACTTAATAGTTAAGAAAATGTGTTTGCTTGTGACAGGTTATGGGCAATCCAGAGAGACAGAGTATTTTTACCTCTATGAATTTTAGTAATCAACTCTTGTTGAGAAAAAAAATTAAAAAATCCTTGTCCTACAAAAAAAATCTCATACACCAATTAAATTATTATAATATTCAAACCAAAAAAGAGTCGAACTCATTTAAACTCTCCCTCTCGAGCGAATACCACGTCTGGAAGTCTTCCCCTATCAATTTTAGGCATTTCAATTTTCGACCAATAGAAAATGGTACTTAGAAAATTCCAACCAATATTTCACATAGATTTTTTCATCCTTCTAAGGCTTCACTTCTTAAGATTATGCAACTGTTATTTGTTTGTAAGCTCAAGAAAAGTTGAAGCATCCCAACTCATACATAGCAAGGAAAGGATAAATAATGTTGCAAATACTTTTTCTCTATTGTCCTGAAGTACCAATGCTTAAGGTTTTGGATCAACAACGCTTACTTTCATGCAAATTGTTTTCTCCTTGGCGAAGTTAGGGATGGACTGCAGCTTGGCTGTAATACAGAGGTTGTAATACAGAGGTCATTATACTACCAGAGGATTTGAATTTCTTGATTTCATTGATGAGATTGCCTGGACTCTACTGTGTTAATTTAAACCTTAATCAAGATAGAAACTGTTGACAAAATCTAAAATTAGAATAAAAACAGAGTGGCAATGTGAAGCAGTTCAAACTACTTCGTTCAATGTTTCTAGATCACATCAATGTTTCTCATATTTCTGAACTCACAAATGTTAAATATAACTAACGCTTCCCGTATGTGACAGACTGAATTTCCACTATGGAAGAAGAAACATAAATTATCCCAGTGTGATTGACATTTAATCGCCTTTTACCTCAATTAACCTTCCACGGACCCATATTTTCTTGACACCCTTATTTGAAGCTAAAATGCCACTGCTACCAGTGTGGGCAGATCTTGTTTCAGATATTCCAGCAATGTTCTCTGTTTGGCCATTAGAAGCTGCAGGTTTTGCATCTACAGACACTGTAATGTATTTCAAGAGCTTTGGCAGAAGTCTCCCTCCAAACTCTTCAGTATTGTCCAAAACTGTAGACTCCGTCACCACACTAGCATGATTGAGTGAAGGGCATGAAAATTTCGGGTCTGGATGGGATATGGTGCTGTTTCCAGCTGTTTTGTCAATTATTGCCTCAAAGATTTTAGTGTCTTCCGGTGTATTATCAGGAGTTGCAAACAGAGAATTAACATAACCGGGGACTTCTGTTCTGCCTATTTCTGTGGAATGACTGTATATATGGGCATGGTGAGATATGCCATCAGTCAACATACCATTTAAGCTGTATTCATACATATCATGATCATTTTGTTTCCCATCGTTCCTAGAAGACAAGTAATGGGTGTCATTAACATCAAACGGTCCACGTTTTGCCAGAGGAATTACCAGAGAGTTGTCCATGTAATAATTTGATTGCAAATGTTTTGCATCACCATTTGACCCTAGGTTCCTTCGCAAAACGTCCCCAGTAGCATTACTGGCAGATTCAGCACTGCGCAATGTTTGTATTGCTTCTGACAGCAGCTTCTTAGTTTCAAAGAGTGATGCCTGTGCAGTAGCATTTATAACTGGAACAGCTTCTAATGACTCTGCAGCCTTTTGAGCTTCTACTATCAGTAACCTGTTCACAAATGCATTCATCGCAAAATGTTGAATCAGTGCAGATTGTTTTATGCACAGCAGTCTACAAATATTCTTTCATCTGAAAGGACACAAACATGCACCAAACAGAAGAGGAAATCAACTTATACCCAGGCCTGAATTTATACTTGTCTTTACCTTGCCCGCTCAGCTGCTTCGATTTTCATCATTTCAATGGCTGATAGATTTGCTTGGAGTTGTTTTATCCTGTCCAATTTTTTATCTGCCATTGAATCTGAAAAAATACTTGGGAACATCAGTCTACTAGCATTCAGTGCCGTTGAAAATTTATAATTTTTCTCTACAGCTTTAAGTGCAGATGATTTACCACCCTCCCGTAGAGTTTGTTTTCTAACAACTCTTCTGACAGATGATGATGTTCTGTATTCATTTACATTCTGTTTCCTCGCAACTCTTCTGACAGAGGAGAATGGTCTGTTTCGATATATATTTTTCATTGCAGAGCACGCCCTCTGGCGGTAATCCTGGAAGTACATAAAGAAATATTAGAATTCACTGACATCATGCAAGAATTTGGGAATTGTTGCTCTAGCATACAGAATGGGGGGAACCCTTTCATCAAACAGAGATGTGAACATCCATCTTAAGAATTCAATGATGCCCTTACAGGATCTTCCCACTTGGTTCTGATTGCCTCTGATATCTTCTTCTTGTGCTCAACTGATTTTGGGACCCTCCTGTCCTTACATTTTCGCATTGCCTTCTGCATTTGGAGAGCTTGCAACCATTCTTGACGCATCTTTTCTTTTAAGATCACGTAAGTATTCCATTGTAGCTTTTCCTCACGATATGAACCTATTCTAGCAGCTTCAGCAATATTATCTTCCCACTCAAGTAAACATGTTTTTTGAAATTTCATATTCTTACGCCATTCTTCATGGGCCTTTCTCACTGCCATACCAATCTTCATCTTCATATGCTCACTGGAAGAAAAAGAAATTTCGATGATAAATTAAGAAAATGTTAAACAGGATATAACAAGCAATATAGAAAAGCATGAAGGAAAGCAGAAAGGTATCATCCGTAATTAACTTACGGAAAACAAATCACAAGTATCAAGCGCGAAGTTAAACATGATGCTAGATAATCGATGATATATTGATGAGGTATAGTTTAGAGTTGACAACTCAACCTTCCCCTGCCCTTTGATGGCAACAAATTCAGGGGGTGAAGGTGGGCTGGGAAACAGTTGTACAAACAGCCCCATCCCGGCAACTCCAAAACCAAGCTCTTACAAATACATGTTGACCTCCTGCCCTTTGATGGCAACAAATTCAGGGGGTGAAGGCGGGCTGGGAAACAGTTGTACAAACAGCCCCATCCCGGCAACTCCAAACTCAAGCTCTTACAAATAAATGTTGACTCCAATTGTTGAGGTTAGTGCATAAGGCATGATCTGCCGATCTATTGGTCTCTGGGCCTCATAAAAGACCTTGACCAGCAGGACTTGCAACAACTGAAAATTGAAAGGGGATTATTAGTTGTCCCTGCTAGGGAGAGGCAACTTCCTGACTTGATTGTCTTCTCCTCAACGAAGGAAAGAGATGTTATTTTTTGAATGTCAACCATGGCTTATGAGCAAAACTGGTCTGTTCATGAAGTTTTGGACCCTGGGTTTTGATCCAAAGGCAAAAGTTAATATCATTCCAATCACGACTATTGTAGTAATACAATTAAAGATGTTGAATAACATTAATTTTTTTAATTGAAAAATGTGTCTTATATTTATAGCCCAAAGGGGTTGGATTCAATGGTGGAAAGCAAGGAGTTTTTCACCATTGGGCAAAGTTCAATTCCCATGAGGGCTTCCCTAGAACCATGGAGGCACTTTGAGGTAGTGATCAAATGTGTGGTTGCACCAAAAGAGGCCATATTAAATGGTTTCCTGACCCATGCATACATAAGTGGATCAAAGCCCACCCCCATGTCCTCCTTTAAAAATCATCAATTGGGCTTATCTCAGGTGGTTTGGCGGAATGGTTGTTATTTACTCCACCCAAGTTCAAATCCCTGCCAGTGACATGAGTTACAATGCCTTGAGAAATATTGTAGTAATGGCTTCATGTCTATAAATACTGTTTTATTGGTTTCGAGCCTTGTGAATTCTTAAATGAGTATACCTATGGCCTGGCCTGGTACCAACAACCTCACTCTAGCCCTCAGGTTGAGCGGAAGGCTGATTTCTTTCCTTGAAAAAAAATATAGAAAAATGTTCTCAGAAAGTGAAAAAATATATATTACAGACATCTTAATCCCTTCCCTAAAGCTGCTAAGACTCGGATAAAATCAGAATAATCTCTGGTATCTAAAGATTGGGGATCTTAAATCAAGAGAGTATCCTCTCATACTTCATCTCATCCCTCCGCATAGAACAAAAGGCAGGCAAAGTGTTGTCCTCATGATCAAAAACAGACTTACACCAAATTTTCTTTACACTGAATTAAGGCCGAAATCTGCAAGCACTGCCATATCCTAGAGAATGCAATAAAAACTAGAGAGCAGCAATCTCCAAACGATGCAGAACACTAATGAATCCTGCCCTGAAGCAACACTCAATACTGATCCTCTATATAACTCCAGCAATATTTGGAAAACTGACACTCAAAGAAAATATGTTCACGGTCTCCAAGCAATGGCAGACAGGATAGAGGCCATTAGAATGTCCACTCTAGGACAACCTGGCTTTGGACAGAATCCCGTGATAGATTACTATTCAAGGAAAACCCTCGGCTTATTAGAAGACAAACAGACCAAACATTGTGAAGCTTATGCACCCATCTATCCTCTCAGATTATTGGACAGTCACTGCACATTAAGGAACACCAATAACAGATGTCATTGATGAAGCATTGAGTACAGATTCGAGAGTCATATTGGAGAAGCAGTCGACCAAAGCTCCACCCCCAATCCCTCCAAAACAGCCCAGGGATCCCAGTTCTCATTTTAAATAACTTAGACTTCACAATAGGCCTCTTAAATGTACAAGTGAAAGACAATCAAGGACAATGAGACCATCCTCCCGTTCAAGAGAATTCCAATCCTTCAAGGAATGTGAGGCAAAATCACACAAATTTGCTTCGAAGAAAAATCAAAACGAACTTCTTGCTCAACCTGAGAACTAGATAACAAGATAAGATAATATAAGATAATTATATTTATGTCCAACTAATGACCACAAAGCAGGTCAAAGGGACTGTTGAGTATAATGATGTCTATACAAAGCAGGAGAACCAAACGGTCTCCTATAAAAGATACAATGCATGAAGTATATCAACATCGATCCAAGAGCTAATAGGTTTGAGGATCAGACCCATCTCTCCTAACATTCGAGGTTGAATGAATAACACTGAAGAAACTCAACAAAGTTTGTTGGCCCAATGAAGAGCTGATGGCAAGTGCGGACTATCCACTAAATCGTTTCCTAAGGGGTTCGCGTGCTGCTGAATGTTGGAGGACCTAGTCCGTCTCCCAAGAACAGATCTGAGACAGATCTGTTGCTGAGATCTCATGTGGCAGGGTGAGGTCCCACAAATCCTCACTGATCTAGAGTTTGGATACCCACTGGTATCAATCGATCTCTTGGTGCTCCTGTCTAAAGGTAGTACCTTGAAAAATGTCATGATCCTTTGTGTGGGATCTGGTCCAATGACAGGTTGAAGAATATGCGCTCGGAACCTGAGAGCCTCCTACATATATAGGGCCAAACACTCTGATCAGGATACATGAAAAAGTCAGTGAAGGTCCGAGAATCTCTGAACAAGCAATGAAATCTTCCTCTGATCTCGTAGTAGACAGGGCATCCAAGAATGAAGTGCACCTCGATCTTCACTTCTTGTAAATGACATACCTGGCAAAGTTTGTCTAGTCTATCCACCTGGTGGTCCGTCTCTACCCGAAGTCTATGAGAACCTACTATGAATTGGCCTAGAGGAATGCGAAGAGCATGCATCCAGTGGTGAAAAGTATACTGGGGTCGAACAATGAGCCTGTCTCTCAACTCCAAGAAGTGCTCAGCGTAGAAGGCCATCTTTGGGTGCAACCGTCTCAAGGATTGACCCAAGTGACCTGGACAAATTGCCTGTAGATGTCCTTCCTGATGATCTTGTTTAGCTCCTATCTAGTAGGTAAAAAGTGACCAAGAGCATCTAAGGAATATCACAAAGCAGTGATCCGGATTTAAACAGGAGCGCAACAAATTACAGAGATAACCATAAATACAGAGATAAAGCAGAAATAATACTTCATTTCATTAATGTAAAACACTGAAATATGCTTACAAACAGAAATGGAAATAAACTAGCTCGGGCAATGGTAGCTTATCTCTGAGGAGAAATGTGGCGACTACATGCCTCTGGACTATCTTACAATGAAGCTCAAAGGCCTATTTATTGTTGAGAAACAATGGAAAACCCTAAACATCCAAAACACTAACCCTAGGAGATGAAGCGCCAAACTATGGGCCCCGTTTTGGGTAAATTGGTACATCAACTTCGCGGGGTCGTAACTTTGGCATACGATCTTTCTTTGATGCGCACAATACCTCATTAGAAAGATCTATCCGAGGACTACAACTATGGGAAGAGCAACATCGGTCCAAAGACCCATGTTGCTCCCAATTTTCCCAAGAAATGTCGTTTAGGGCCTCAAAACGGCTTCGGAAGTTCAGGACCCGAAAAACTACCAAAAAGAGTAAATTGTGATACAAATAAGGAAACTGAAAAACTAAAAGAAACAATAGTGGGGGTCCAAGTGGAATTGGCAAGTGGCCACCAATATCCACCTGGATCATTCCTCCCCCCTTAGGAAGCAATGGTCCCCATTGCGTTGAGTTCCTCCATGAGATGAGGAAACTTCTGTTGAACTTGGTCTGGTGAGCACTGCCTAGTGAAGAATTGGCCTGCTTTGACAACTCGATACAATTGGATCTCTGCTGGCAGTGTGTTGAACCCCGTGTCCATATCCGATCAATGCAGCTTGTTCCATGCAATCTAGATTAACTCTGTTGGTGTGAGTTGTTATGCATGTCGGATGTGTTTTAGTAAATGTGAAAAGTAATGGCTGAAGGCATCCCAACAAAAACACTGGTGCAGGCTAAGGAATGGGGGAAAGCTAGGCTCAAATGCATGCTCCCACAACATGGTAATGGTGTAAGGACCAATCGGAGTGGTTAGAGTTCCGATAAGCCCCCCGGCAACTCCCTTAAGAAATGCAACCACTTGTCCGCCCACCGAAACGGTGTGGCACCCGATGTTGATCATGTCACTGCTTGTACTTGGCATTTGATTTCTCCAGAATGTCATGGACCTGCTGGCGGATATGTTGGATGTGCTCAATGAAATTGTTTGCCTTATCTATTTCAGAATGGACATGAACCGAATCTGCCTGAGTAGTTGCAAATGGCATGGCCACATCAATGGGCATAGTCGCTGGAATCCCAAGCCCACCTGAAAAGGATTGTGGCCAGTGGAGAGACCGGCTATAGTTGTGTTGTACATAGGGGAGGCTCTCATCCCATGTGCGTGGATGCTTTGAGTTGTACATGCGCATAATGTGTACGATCATCCTGTTGACAACCTCTGTCTAGCCATCAGTTTGAGGATGGAAGACTGTGGACTTAGTGAGTTTGGTGTCTAGCATCGACCAGAGGCTGGACCAAAATGTACTGAGGAACCTGCTGTCCCGATCTGAGATGATAGACTATGGGATCCCAAAGTGTACCCACACTCGTTCAAAGAAGAGTTTAGCAATGGCTTCTGTTGTGATATTCTTCTTGCAGGCCACCACCATAATGGCCACCTTTGAGAACCTGTCGACGACCACAAAAACACAGTCGTTTCCATGCTTCGTAGAAGGAAGGCCCGACATGTAATCCATGGAGATGGATTCCCATGGTCGACTAAGGGTAGGCAGTGGAGTATAGAGGCCTTGCTTCTTGATGGTCGGTTTGGCAATGGCGCAAGCAGTGCAGGGTTTGATGTACTTTCTGACATCCTGTCGAAGATTCGGCCAATAGAAATAGTTTCTGCAGTACTGCCACCGTTTTCTCGACCCCGAAATGCCCAGCAGCCCAACTGTAGTGTGCTTCCCAAATCATCTTGGCACGCTCGCTTGAAGGAACACAAAGGTGACCCAAGTGGCATAACAGGGCATCCCGGAGGTGAAAATCTGGAACACGCTGACCCTCCAAGAGTGTCTAGTATGTGTGGTCGAATTCTGTGTCACTTTTGTAGAGAAGTGGCCAATCAGAAGTCTCATTCCAACAAGAGTTGAGCACGGTGGTTAACGCCATGATCGGTAGTCAACTGAGGCAATCAGCAACATTATTGGTGCTGCCCTTCTTATACTTGATATTCAAATGGAACTGTTGCAGGTATGTGGACCACTTCTAATGGCGATAATTCTGCAACATCCCTTGCGTCTGTATGAACTACAAGGTCTGGTGGTCTGTGTGGATGACCGTTTCCTTCCCCAAAATGTAATGCTTCCATTGTCGGCAGGCCTACACAATGGAATACATTTCTTTGTCATAAGTGGGATACTTCCGGATTGTGTCTGAAAGTGTCTCACTGTGATATGCCACTGGATGTGCATGTTGAGTAAGGACTACCCCAACAGCATAGTCAGAGGCATCTGTCTCGATCTCAAATGGTTGTTGCAAGTCTGGTAATGCGAGCACTGGTGCCGAGCAAAGGCAATGTTTCAACTCTGTGAATGCCTTCTGTTGAGATTCAGACCAAAAGAAATTTGCTTTGACTCCTCCCTTGGTGACTTGACTCAAGGGCCAAGTGATATGAGAAAATCCCAACACGAACCTGCGATAGAAGTTGGCAAGACCAAGAAAGTTGCAGAGCTCTGTCAGAGTGGTTGGAGATGGCCAATCCTGAATGACTTGGATCTTGGCTAGATCCACATGAACCCTTGTTCATCAATAATGTATCCCAGATATTGAACTTGGGTCATGCCAAAAGTGCATTTCTCCAAATTGGCACATAACTTGTGTTGTCGCAGTGTTTAAAGAACCTGTCGGATATGGTGGAGGTGCTCTTCCCAACTCTAGCTGAAGATCAGGATGTCATCCAAGTATAGCACTACAAATGAATTGGTGAATGGCCACAAGATGTCATCCACTAGCCTCATGAAAGTTACAAGAGCATTCGTCAACCCGAAAGGCATAAACAACCATTCGAAAAGGCCCTCCTTGGCTTTGAAAGTAGCCTTCCATACATCGAAGGGTTTGATTGGTACCTGGTGATATCCTGACTTCAAATCGATCTTACTGAAATATTTTGCCCCCTTCAATTGGTCCAGAAGGTCATCAATCCGTGGGATCACGTACCTATTCCGGACAATGATCTTGTTCAACGCCCGATAGTCAATACAGAGTTTCCAAGTCCCATCCTTCTTCTGTACCAACACGATCGAGCTCCCATAGGGCAATGAACTCGATTGGATGTGACCTTTCTGCAGCAGCTCCTGAATCTGCCTCTTGATTTCATCGTTCTCCAGAACGGAGCGCCGATAGATTGGTCCATTGGGCAGCGACACACCTAGGGTCAGATCAATGGAGTGCTTGACTTGACAGCACAGAGGAACCCCTGCGGGGGAGGTGAAGATGTCCTCATACTCCTCCATGACCTTGTCCATCTGTAGTTGTCGTGCAGAGGGGCCCTGTCTGGAGGTCATTGCCACCGTCTTCTTCTTTCCTTAAGGGCGTATCATCAGGGAAACAAATTTCCCGATTTTGGAAATGAGCTTACCACATTGTTTTGCAGTAACCAAAGAGATGGCGGTAGGTGGTCCTACCTCCGGTATCTTGTACAACTTATTTCCCAAAGTAACAAATACAACACGAGGCCTTGACTCATATACAGCATGTCGCTTCCACAAGTATGGTTGGCCTAATAATACATCACAAACATCAAGGGGAGCAACGTCACACAATACCTCATCCGTGAAGGGCTTGATGTTGTATGGAAGGCGACACTGCTGGCTCACGCGAAGATCATGTCCTTGGTGAAGCCACCCGATGGTGTATGGTTGTGGATGTGCTGTGGTCGGTAAGCCTAACCGCTTCATGACCTCTGCCGAAATGAGGTTCTTTTGGCTCCTGCTATCGACAATGAACTGTAGCGGGGATCCCTTTACCCACATTTGGGAGTGGAAGAGACAATCCTCCTCCTCTGGATCTTCGGGTTCATTTTTCTGGATCTTGGTGGTAGAAACAGTGGTGTTGGGATCTGCATCAATGATCTGCTTCCCTTTGGCATTCCCCTTGTCGGGTTCTGACTCAGAGTCGGAACATGCATTTGATTCTGAAACCTTTAGCTCAGCCACCAGTGACTACTTGGCCCGACACTCACTTGTGTTGTGAGTGGAGCTCTTATGGAACTCACACCATTTTCCTGTGTCCTTT
>APFE030267720.1:173760-213655 GCA_000404065.3 Pinus taeda | reverse complement strand
GAAACAATTAAATAAACAAAACAAAACAAAACAAAACAAAAAAGAGGAAAAAGGGGCTAAGTGGCCAAAAGGGCCTACTCAGCTGTCTCCACCACTCCAAGCATAGCTCTCAGTTCTGAAAAATTCTTTTTAGTGAAAGACTTGGTGAAGATGTTTGCAACCTGCTACTCAGTGGGGTAGTACTGCAGTGATATGACTCGGTCACGGATCAGCTCGCGGATGTAATGCATGTGAATCTCAATGTGCTTGGTCCTCTGCCTCTGAACTGGATCAATCGATATCTAAATGGACCCCTGATTGTCAAAATATGACAGTCGGAAGTGGATACTAAATACCAAACTCGGAGAGAAGTCCCTGCAGCCAAACAGCCTGTGTCACTGCATTCACTGCACCTCTATACTCTGCCTCGGCTGTAGATAAAGCAATCATGAATTGCTTCTTGCTAGAACAACAAAAAGGCCCTGAACCAAAGCTGAAAACATAACCAAAGGTGGACTTGCAATCTGTACCATGGCTAGCCCAATCAGAATCTGTGTACCTAATCAGTGAAAGTGGACAATCTGCAGCATAAAAGATACCAAAACTGGAAGTACCTTTCACATATCTAAGGATTCTCTTTGCAGCTTTCTAGTGAAGCTCATGGGGCTCCTGCATATATCTGAAACAAACTCCAACTGCAAAAGATATATCAGGTCGAGTGTGAGTAAGATACAACAAACTCCCAACCAACTGTCGATATAGTGTATTGTCCACCAAAGGTGTAGTACCCGCATCCTCAAATCTGATCCCCGAAAGAAAGGGAGATGCTACTGGCTTGCATTCTGTCATCTGAAAGCGCACAAGTAAATTTGATGCATACTTACACTGTGCCATCTTGATCCCTAAAGTAGACTGAGAAACTTCAAGACCAAGAAAGTAGTGCAACAGTCCCAAATCTGTCATGGAAAATCGATCGTGCAATGCTAATTTTTCTGAATCAATAGTTGAGGTAAGGTTCCCTATCATCAGTAAATCATCTACATAAAGTACTATCAGTAAAAGGGAATCATCATGTTGCAGCAAATAAACATTCAGATCAGATTTGCATCAAATGAATCCAATGGAAAGCAAGAAAGAATCCATCTTGGCATACTAGGCACTGGGAGCCTGTTTTAGGCCATACAAAGATTTCTTTAATCTGCAAACAAGGGAAGAGTTCTGAATGTATCCCTGTGGTTGCTCCATATATATCTCCTCCTTGAGATATCCATGAAGAAATGCACTCTTCACATCTTTGTGATGAACTTCCCGTCTGCGAGAAGCAGCAATGGCTAAAACTAGTCGAATGGAGTCCATTTTTGCAACAGGTGCAAATGTCTCTGTGTAGTCTATGCCATGTACTTGTGAGTATCATTTTGCAACAAGTCGAGCTTTGTACTTGCTGATCTCACCATCTGCAGCAATCTTCATTCGATAGATCCATCGGCATCCAACAAGCTTTCTTCCTTTCGGAAGGGGAACCAAGTCCCATGTGTTGTTTTCCATGAGAGCAGAGTACTCTTCATCCATGGCAACCTCCCAAAGCGGGTTTCCAGCAGCCTCAAAGTGTGACTGTGGATCTGAACCAAGTGTCATATAGCAATGTATGGGAAGCAATGGTTCGGTAGCAACCAGGGCTTGAGGAGCCCCAAAAAACTGTGATCTAGTCCTCGCATCCGCAGTATCACTTACTAGTTCACCCACATCTTACAGGGTTTTCTCTGCCCAAGTTGGCAACTGAGTTGGAGCAGCCATGACCTGCTCCTCATCCTCTGAATCAGACCCAAGAGGCTTCTCTAATGGTTGCTTTGAAGTGCTCGAAGAAGTTTCGGACTCCTCATCAGTGGCAACAAGTGGTTCCTCAACAGGGTCTGCTGAAAAATCATGCAGTGATTCTTCTTCAAACTTCACACTTCGAGCTACAAGGAACTTTTCAGTGTGAGAATCCAGCAATCTATATCCTTTGACACTGTCAGGATATCCAACAAAGATACATTCAACACTTTGAGGCTCCAAAGCCTTCCTCTTATCTGTCGGAATGTGAGCCCATGCCTGTGAACCAAAAATGCGACAATGCGACACTTTCGGTTTCTTACCGGTCCAACATTCAAATGGAGCAGTGCCTTTGAGTGCTTTGTGAGGAATGCGGTTCTGAACGTATGTTGCACAATTAATAGCTTCAGCCCATAGCTTAGGAGCTAATGATTTGGACTGTAGCATACAATTGGCCATCTCTTTTAACGACCGGTTTTTCCTCTCTGTGACACCATTCTGCTGTGGTGTATATGGCACTGTGTGTTGTAGTTGTATACCTGCATCAATACAAAGCTGCTACACATCTTTGTTGACATACTCCCCCCCATTATCAGTACGGAGTATCTTAATCTTACACCCAGACTCATTCTCAGCAAGTGCTTTAAATTCTATGAGGCATTCAAATACTTCCGATTTTTATTTCAGAAAAAATACCCAAGTAAAGCGAGAGAAATCATCTATGAAGGTGAGTACATATCGAGCCTTACTGAATGAAGGCTGCGAGAATGGGCCCGTGATGTCACTGTGAATCAGCCCAAGAGGTGAAGAAGCTCTTTGTGCCTTCCCCTTGTCAAACTTTTGCTCTAGATGCTTGCCAAGAATGCATCCTTGACATACACCGCTTGTGAATTTAATAGCGAGCAATCCTTCTACCATGTTTTCCTTATTGAGTTGATGCAAGTACTTATAGTTTAGATGGCCAAATCTTTCATGCCATAACCTACTGATATCATTAGATTGTGACAGAAATACAGTGCTAATAGTTAGGAACAAAGTGGGAGAAGAAATACAAACAAGAACCGTGATCTGCAATTCCATGTGCAAGTTGTGAGCCCGTGGAAATGTCGGTAATCACTGTGGAGTCCGGAGTGAACTCCACCTTCCTTCTAGAGTCGAAATGAGTGATCTGATATATCAAGAGAAGATTTGTGGACAGCGAGTGAACATGAAGCACATTTGTGAAGTAGCCCCCTTCAAGGTCTACAATTCCTTCTCCGCACACCTTTGCGGGTGTGGCATCTCCCAAGTAAAATGGGGATCTGGTGCTTTCTTCGATGGAGGAAAATTCATCTTTTGATGCAGCCATATGGTTCGATGCACCTGAATCAAGGATCCAAGCTGATGGAGTGGATGTGACAGCCATTAAAGCATGACCATCTCGTGCTCTCCCTCTCCCATCTCTCGTTCTGTTATCATCCTTCTTCTTTGCATCCTCGGGCACGGTGAGATTGTGTTGTTGCAATTGCTTAGCCATCTCATCGATTGTTTTCCTTATGCAATTTTCTTCGGGATGAAAACCTTTGGAACAATGGCTGCAAAGTGTTCTTTCCTTCTTCTTCTTATCCTTAGGCAAAGAAGAGCTCTCTGAAGATTGTACGGGTCTCTCCTTCTTCAACTCATTAAATTTACCCTTCCCTACTGCTCTTTGGAGCATCAGTAGCCGCAAGTGCTTGGTTCTTTGAACGCTTGATGGCACCCATTTGGACTAACTTAGCTTGCTCTTGAGTTAATGTTGCAATGAAGTCATTCAATGGAGGCATTTTCCATTTTTCCTAAGTCAATTTAGATGCTTGAAAAGACGATACAAATACGGAATATTTAGGGCCTTCTTTCGAGAGAATCGAAAGAATGAGTTGATCTTCCTCTTTCTTGACTCCACATGCATCAAGTTCAACGAGGAGGGATTTAAACTTGGTGAAGTATTCTTGCAGGTCACTGAAATGAGTTGGACTGAGGGATATGAGTTCATTCTCCAATTGATGCACTCCCATTTCATCCTACTTGCTGAATCCTTCCAATGTGGTCCAGACCGCATCGGGAGTAGTGGCTCTGCTGACATGAAAGAGTTCTCTGGAAATTGATAGGCATATCAGCACAATTGCTTCATCTAATTTATTGAAATACTTGATCTTCTCCGCTGCAGAATTCGGTTCAGTCTCTGTTCTCATTGTTACCCTGTAAAGCCCTTTGCTTCGGAGGAGCAGAGTAATCTCTGTCTTCCATTTGAAGTAATTGAGAGGATTTAGAACGAGTTTTGTGGGCTGAGAGAGATGATCCATTGTTGCTTGTTGCGCCTCCTGATGATCTATACTTGCAAATAAAACTGTGTACAATCAACTAGATTCAAACTAGCTTTGGTACCATGTAGAATTCCTGCAGAAACTCTAATAGATCTAGAATTCTAGTTAAATTAAACACAAGTAATTTGTTGATATTCAAGAGAGGAGAGAAATAATTTGCTCCATAAACTCAATGTATTAAATCAATAAACAATAGTAATACATGAGCATTTAAACCTCTAATCCCAAAGGGAGGTGGTTATATAGAAATTGCCGAATCTAGAAAACTAGGAAAAAAACTAGTAAAAAACTAGAAAAGGCTAAGAAAAGCTAAAGGGAGGCCTAAAATAGCAACAATGACTCAAGACAACCTATGCCAACTATCAACCATGAGGAAAGCATGAGGAGGGGCGCATTTCCCAAGGAAGGCAACTTTAAAACATGCTAAAATGATCCAGGGGACCAAATCCCTTGATTTAAGGGGAAATTTTCATGTGGGGCACCAATCTTCAAATAACTCAAGTGGATGAGGTGTGGTTAGGTGTGAACATGCACTTAGATGTCTAAATGGTTTAGGAAAGTGGTTGGACCAATATTTCCATAATATTAAGCCTTTAAAGGCAAAAAACAAGGGAAAGTTGGTCCACTGAGCTAGTTTACCAAAAACCAAGTGTGAACATGACTTTTAGTGCATGTGGCTAAGTCAAGGATACTTAGGCTAAAAAATAAATGTAGATGTTTGGATTATATTCCAACACATGGACCCATGTTGCTCCCAGTTTTCCCAAAAAACGTCGTTTAGGGCCTCAAAATGGCTCCAGAAGTTCAAGACCCGAAAAACTACCAAAAATAGTAAATTGTGCTACAAATAAGGAAACTGAAAAACCAAAAGAAACAATGGTGGGGGTCCAAGTGGAATTGGCAGGTGGCCACCAATTTTCACTTGGATCAAGCAGGGAGACGATTCAACTGAATTCCCGCTAACTCTAAGAGATTTGAAACTCTTGTAAACCAACATCTGGCTCGGCCTGAGAGAGTAGAACGGGCAATAGTCTCAGAAGAGCAATATGCCAAGTCAGGATATTGGTCCCTACTTTTTATCAAGTCTGCAAAGCCCTAGACACGATGCAAGAATGAAACCAATCTAAAGATCATCTCAAACCGAAAGGGCTGAGCTCCAAAAGC
This sequence comes from Pinus taeda, assembly GCA_000404065.3. Taxonomy (NCBI): domain Eukaryota; kingdom Viridiplantae; phylum Streptophyta; class Pinopsida; order Pinales; family Pinaceae; genus Pinus; species Pinus taeda. The sequence goes on along the minus strand of APFE030267720.1, from coordinate 208,358 downwards.
TGCAAGGATGATGTGATGCGATACTGTTAGTTTGCACCAAATGATGCGGCAGAGAAGAAGAATCTGGACTCCTCAATTGAAGCCCAATCTTACTCAAGTAAAGACGATCCCCAAATCTTTGAGCCATATAGATTAGTGGGACGGATCAAGGTGTCCATGAGGCTCATCTTGGACGACATGTCCTGGAAGTGATGTCGAAAGCATTGTCTCTCGATAAGGGCTAAGGATCCATATCCTTTGTTGATTCGAGGCTGAAGCGCTGGTCGCAAACTGAAGCGAGGACCTGAGAATTGCACCCCCAAGTAAGTATACGTGTTGGTGATCTCAAACTCCTCCCCTCTGAATAGAAAGTGAAGGTCTGAGGTTTTCTTCACCCCATTGAAGATCATAACCTTAGTTTTACCCAGGTTGATCGTCAACTGTTGATGATCACAAAACAAAGCTAAGGCATCCAGTTGCCTCTGTAATCCTTCTAGGGATGAGAAGAGGAGGACCACATCATCAGCAAAGAGCAGAATAGATATCAGAACCTGGTGAAGAAAGCAGCCATCAATGTCATGGATATGCTCGTGTAGAAATGCTTCCAACTCATCAATATAGATCCCAAACAGGGTAGGGGACAATGGACAACCCTGTTTAACCCCAATAGTGCTTCGGATGAAATCAGACATCCCATGGACCGCGTGAAGACGACCAAGAACGACTCATATAGGCACATAATAGCATTCAATAGGGTTGCAGAGATGCCAATATCTTTGAGTCTCTGGAGCAAGGCCTCCCTCGGAAGAGAGTCAAAAGCTTTCCAAAAATCTACGAAACACCAGTAGACTTTCTAAGAGTGGTGTCGTGCCTCCTCAATCACAGCGCGAAGGGTGAAGATGCGGTCAATGGTCTGATGAGTCAGCCGAAAACTTGTCTGTCCCCTAACTCTGAATTGTCTCTGCTCAAGGTCACTGGAGAGCTTCCTATGTAGAACAGTAGCATACAACTTCGAGAACATGTGGTCCACGATGACCATTCTGTAGTTATTGGGATTTGAGTTGGAACTTGATTTGTGGATCAGGTGGATGATGTGGTGTGACCATGTCGGCAGAAAACCTTCACGGACTACATGGTTGAAGAGATCAGCCAAGTAGCTAACCAAAGCACGGAAATCGTGCTTAAAGAACTCTGCTTGGTAGCCTTCCTCTTCGGCTGCTTTGTTGTTGTTCATCACCCAAATGGCCTCTCTAATATCTCTATCTAAGAATAGATAACAGAAAGAGGGTGGAGAGGTAACATGAATTTGGGCTTGCCCGGGAATATCATAAAGGTTGGAAGTGTGAGAGAACATGGATGTAGGGTCGAGGTCAGGTGGAAGAGGGGAGCGTCGAGGAAGGATGGTACACCATAATTGTTTAGGGGAGTGGACAACGCAGTTTCATGACTCATGTCCCCTAGACCCTCCAACTCCAAATTGGTCAAAATAACCACATTAGGCAAAATTTGCTTTGATGAGTGAAGTTGTGCATTATTATGATCTAGATTCTTTTAATGAAGCAAATCAGAAACAATAAAGAAAAGATGCAATGCAAGTTGAGTATGATGCTTTGACAAAAAATAACACTTGGAAGTTAGTTGAATCACCGGCAACAAAGAAATCAATAGGCTGTAAATGGGTTTATCACATGAAATTCAAATTAAATGGTTCCATTGATAAATATAAAGCCAAGCTGTCCACATGGGGTAGCTCAAGCGGCAAGGGCCGTGGAAATGAAGTCTCACCGAACCGGAAGTCTTGGGTTCAAATCTTGGGCTACCCTTCCCCCGTAGAGGGGTACATAATGGACATGTAAATCGGAGAGTCCCGCCCCAGCTTACAAAAAAAAAGATAAATATAAAGCCAAGCTAGTTGCAAAAGGATATGCACAAAATGAAGGTATTGATTATGAGGAAATGTTTGCTTCTACTAGAAAATTAATTACAATCAGAATGTTGTTAGCTCTTGCAACACAATTTGGATGGCAGGTACACCATATGGATGTAAAAAGTGCATTCTTGAATGGCAATTGACAAGTAGGTTTATATGGAGCAGCTTGAAGGCTTCGCAGTTGAAGGAAATAAAGGTTAGTATGTAAGTCAGCGAAGGCCTTATATGGAGTAAAACAAGCACCTCAAACATCCTACGAAAATATTAATAAGTATCTTACACCCAGAAATTTCAAAAGAAGTGATTATGATCCTAACTTATATATCAAAGAAAAAGGTGAAAAAATTATAATTATGGTTGTATATGTTGCTGACTTGATAATTACAAGAAACGATGATGACTTGATCTAGAAAGAGAAAGATAGTCTTTGTAAATCATTTGATACGACTGACTTGTTACTATTACTTTATTGTTTGGGCACTGAAGTTTGGCAACAACCATACAAGATTTCATTTCACACACAAAGTACACTTCAGAATTGCTGGAAAAGTTTAGATTGGAAGATTGTAATCCCGACAAAACACAATGAAGTTAAACTTAAAACTGTTGAAATATGATGAATCTGAGATAGCGAACGAATTGTTTTATCAACTTGTTGGAGGATTAATTTACCTTACCACAACCAGACACTTTTGCACTTGCAATGTTATCAAGGTTTTTAAATTGTCTCAATGAAACACGTTGGAATGCAGCAAAGAGAGTACTTAAAGGTGCCTCAAACTTTGGCATTACATTGTAGAAAAATAATAACTTCATGTTGAAAGGTTCTTTCAGATCCATACTGGGCAAGTGATACAAATGAAAGGAAATCTACAAGAGGATGTGCTTTTTCCCTTGGTAGCGGAGCGACTTCATGGGAAAGTAAAAAGAAACCTTCGGTAGTGCTTTTGGAAACAGAAGCATAACACAAAGCAGCTATTGGAGCAACTTGTGAAGCAGTGTGGTTACAAAGAATTTTACATGATTTGAAGCTTCCCCAAATGCAGCATACAACTTTACACTATGGCGATGAATGTGCCATCAAGATGACTAAGAATCTGATCTATTATTTAAAGACAAAATATGTTGAAATTCAACAACACTATATCGGAGAACAAGTGCAAAACAAAGAAAGGGAGCTGATTTATTGCAAAGTCCAAAGATCAAGTGGCAAACATTTTAACCAAAGCACTCAATAAAGAGAAGTTCGAAAAATTTCGAGAGATGTTATGAGTTGTGTGGAAAATGAAATCGCCTTTTAGAGGGGATGTTAGATATCGTAATGATGATTTCATGTATTAATTAATAATATACTAAAGTTCTAAGTAATAAATAACAATTATGTTATTTGTGATTATATAAATTAGGTGATTGGTTCCTAACAAGAATAACGGAACCTCCTCTATATATATATGGCACCATCTTATGTAATTTGAGATACGTTTTTGAAATATATATCTCTCTCGTTCTTTCATATTTTCTCACCTATCTCTCATATTCTCCATGGTTTTAACAGAACCCTAATGCCTTAGTGCCTAGCTCCTAGGGCTTCCTCATGAACCCTCACGTCTACAAGACAAGTACAAAGAAGAGTCAAAATGATGAATGAATACATGAGCTCCCTATTCCCTTATATATACAAGCAGGGGAGGGAAGTTCATGTAAAATAAGGATGTGCCCATACAAGTAGCCAACATGGAAACCCCACATGGAGCGTTGTACAAATACAAGGATGTAGTCAAACTAGGGCTTATCCAACCCACAAAGTGAAGTAACCTCAAAGTCATGATCTTGAGCTCAACACTCCTTCTCCAAGATGGTGGGTAGTCCAATAAGATAAGATAGATAAGATAATTATATTAATGTACAACAAATGGCCACAAAAGTAGGTCAATGGGACTACAAAGTACAATGATGTCGACACAAGCATGAGTACCAAAAGGTCTCCTATAGGATAGGCTGGCTTTCGACTTGAGTACTAGACTATCAATCACATTCTTATACTCAAGACCATCATTGAGGAATCATGTCATTTCTCTTTGAAAGTTTACTATTGTTTTGTAGACTTTCAGAAAGTTTTTGATACCATCCTTGGGGAGAATTTTGTAATATCCTAATGGAAATTTTAACAGTAGATACCATAAATGAACTTGAACAACAAAATAATTGTAAATAGACACACAACCACCAAATTGATCCAATAAAATCACTAAGCCATTTTCTTAATCCACTGAAAAGAGTGCATCAACATGAAGGAATAGTGGAATCTGAGCTTGCAAGCAAGCAGAGCAAAACCCAGAAAAAGGTCTCTAACCCACTGATGAATGACTCTGGCAATGACATAGATGGCCCGATGAGAAGACTACTGCAAACCCCCCACTGCAAAACTACTATCTCCAAAACTCCAATGAAGCACGGTGAGATTTCTGAGTGAAATCTCCTCAAGAGTGTTGGGTTTCCATCGAACACCCACTAGCACACGCGAGGGTTTTCGTCCTGGGGCTACCAATGAAGTAGAGAACCAAGTTCTCAACCTCTCATACAAGAATAAATATCAAATCAAGTTGTTCCTCAATGACCTCCTCCTCCTCTTTTTATAAATCTGATGGACCCCTCTAGAACCTCCTATTTTATTATAACTTTAATCATGGGGCAATTTTCCCTCTTTTTATTTCAATTAAAATATTCTTTTTAATGTGGGGAAATGGTAAATTGGCCACCATACTCTCTTCGACCACTAAAAGCCACTTCTCAGCATGATCATGTAGATCTTCTCATTTTAGTTCCAATGAGCTATTACACTAAGGTGTTCCATCAATTAATCCTCCAAGAATGCCACCTCGAGCATAATTAATTTAGGCCCCATAATAATGCAATTTTTTGAAAGTTGTCGGAATGCAACGGAACAAAAGGAAAACTGTGTGGGGGATGGAATATGCCAAGCGAATGCCATTGGATCCCATAAAAGCTCCTCAAAACTCCCTCGAAACCCCTAATGACATAAACCTACTCCTATGATTTGGCTATCCCATGCCCTGGAAATCCACCCTGGTTGTACTATGGAGGAAAATAAAAATGGGGATATGACAAATCCTCTCGTCCCAAGATTGCTTGCCCTCAAGCAATCTGTACCTATCCACTGTAGAGGCATCTGCAAACCGATATCAGGATCCCATATGAACCATTGGTCCAGGTCATGCCTCTAAGCAGTCCAAAATTGACTGGATCCCTCAATACTTGGATCCCATCCCCATCTTTGCCCCAACCCGCTACTAGTAGACCCACCTAGATCCTAATGCCACCATGGCCAATCATCGCCCAAGTCCCATGGATCGAACTGTGCTTTGTCTCTAGCTATAGCTGCTACTCCATCAAGCTGATACCAACTCATCAGCTCTCTCCAATCCAAACTCTGGCATAGGTCAAGGTCAACCCCACTTTGCTAATGTTGGGCTAGTGCTACTGAAATATTGTCGGTCTACATCCCACTACCCACTGAAACATGTAGTAACCCTCTCATCTAAGGGCTCTTGTTGTACTGTGCCCCGGACTAAGGATGGTACTCCATCAAAAGGATACCAACTCATGATCTCTCGCCAATCCATCTTGTGGGAAGGATCAGATGCATAGGCACCTGTATATGTGATAAGTCCCCTCTATTGCATTGTGCCCGACTCACGCAACCTTGCCTGGTCAGTCAACAATATCCATCGAGAAAACCTTGCCTCTCTCCCTATAATGGGTACAAGTGGCCAAACAGTGTTGCAAGCCCTATCTATGTACTCTTGGAGAGGGTTGCTCCCTAAAAGTATTGCAACTCTGCCAGCTACCTATGCCCTCCCGCACCTCATCAGTGGGACGGCCCAAAGACAGATGCACCATCTCCAACACCTCCTGAGGACAAGTGTCTGCAAACACTGCCACCCTGCTAGTCGTCTATACATCTGTCTGCTCCTCATCAATGGTTGACTCCAAGGGTGGTTGCTCATCCTCCTCCATCATGTAGGTTTTAACCCTGTATAGAAATTATCTGCAAACGAAGTCTTAAAAAAATATATATATATATATAATGGCGAAAAATACAAAACAAATACACAGAGATTTTCCCCTAGATCCCAAAACCAAGACTACCAGATTGATTTTTTCATTATATTCCTTTCAATACTACAATACATATATATACATGTCGAATCATTCATAAACCCCAATCCATTAACCCTGGATTAGAACATAACCATAGTTCCCTTGACCAAATCTACAAGATACCATGGGTAGAAAACCATCATGCCTAAAACCATGTGCGAAACCCATGCACAAAACCATAGGTAGGTCCACCCACCTAATATAGGGTCCAAAGAAAAAAATCTCGAGGCACTGCCCTAGACCCCATCCAAGGGGGCTACCGCCCCCCTACAAACCCCTCGATAGGGGGGTTGTCGCCCCCCTGTGACCCCCTGGCCCTCTAACCCCCCTACTTGGCGCTTGTCATGGAAAGAATATAACACACACCCAAGACATCACAAGCTCAATATGAGCCTCCAACTGGCTCTCCCCAAAAGGCTCATCATGCATACTGTGCACATCATCATCCTCAGCTGACTCATGCTCCACCATATGCCACTCATGCTGAATCATCACAAGTGACTCATCATCATGAATGTCTCCCATAGGATCCACTTACTGCTCATCATACACACCGGAATATAAATCGACCCTACTATCAACAACTCCACATGACTCATGCTCCTCAGAGGCATATCCTCGTATGAACCCATGGACTCATCCAAAGAAGAATCCTCACCCTGAAAGTCAGAAGGAATCTCCTCCTGCTCTACCTATGGCATCTCCTCAATGTCACTCAAGCATGAGTGGTCAGGTCCCCAAGGCCCCTTGCAGATTAAGCAAAGTCCCTTCTTCCTCAATTCATTCTTGCTACATGATCCACCAAACTTGAGCAGCTCCTCCCTAGTCAATTGTCTTCTAAACAACTCAATGTTCTGCGCAACCAACCTTTTAGCTAGTTCATAAGCAGCAGGTGAGACCAATTGTTCTCTCCTCCAAATGGTCAACAATCTAGTCCGCAACTCACTGCAAATGACATCACAACCTCCCATACATGAAGACAAAATGGACTGCATATGTGTTATGACCGTATCAGGATGATTTTTCCTAGTGCTCCTTCACCTTTTCACACGTAGGCAATCATGAAAGCATGCCCCTACAATTTTTCTTGACTGCTACTTCTGCATCAAGATTTCCACGCAACTCTCCAATTTCTTCGAACACTAGTGCTTTGTTGCAATCCGTATACAACAAACCTATGATTGTTATCTCTTGCAATAAATGTTGTTAGCACAACCGTCACTCTGTCTTTTGATCCCACTCTGTACAGCTTGCACCGAATTCACCTCATACCATAGCACTTTTGTATGAACGGTTAGTTGTTGTCATAGACCATACAGGTATGCATTATTGTTGCCAACGGACTTGATTTCCTGACTTGTTTGTTTTACGACTACCACACTCCCATACTCTGGCTCTATCTGTACACAGATACATCAATCGCATAGGCTCAGACGGCATAACAGCTCCCGAACTATAATTTGACACGCGCTATAGGTATAATGACCCTCTGCAATCGCGTCCTCAAACGAATGCTCCTGTCTTACTGCGCATTCACATATATACATGCACAACACAGAAAGTGATACGTATGCATACTATGCAACTCGCTCTTTGGAAAATTTTCGCTGCTTTCCACATTGTGACAACACATGCACCCATCAATTTTGTGGATGGATTAGCTGATCAATACGCCAGACTCATTCATCCAGATCTCGCCAATTGGCTGTATCGACCAATCCCCTGACAGTTAGAGTGACTCGTAGTTTAAACTTTAAACACTAATCAGGAAAATTGCTCCAAATTGAGCATATAATTGCTTCTCGTTGCTCCGACGTGATTCCCAACTCCGAGTTGCAAGCAATTTGACTTACAATGGATCGACGACCACAATTACTAGTCCGGCTTCTGTTAAGAAACTCCTCGCAACGATCTTAGAAAATTCAGACTTGATAAAGCGGTTGTTGTCATGTGCGCGGGCTTCGACTTCTTCTATTTTCTGCAATTCGACTTTCAGAGGAAATAATTTTTGGACCTTGGAAATATTTAACTCGCTCAAAATTAATATCGTGGCCCCTTTCAATAACAGAAAACTCGACCTCTTGACAGCGCCACTCTTTGTACATGGAAAACTCGACCAGCTGGGCATCGAACTTTGATTCTTTTAAGAGCTTAATGCCTTGCTTAAACTTCGTCCTTCATCCAAACACTCTCTCTCCAAATCAGCCTCCCATTCCTTCAAACTTGTATTCGGCTCCCTGGAAATTCATGGGTACATGGTACATAAATTTTACACCCTCTGACAAATATGAAACCGAGCTCCCTTAGGTAAATAAATTACAGTTCAAATGATGTTAGAGCTTCCAGCAAATGTCTAAACGACCCTTCAACAAAGAAAAATATTTTGGCTTTGGGCACCTTAATAAAAATGTTCAGGCCAAATAAGAATATTTATCCAAACGGCCCTCTTTTAATAAAATTTTAATTCTTGGCCCTCTATAATTTTTGGCCAAAGAATTTGAATGAATATTCATGCTACAATTTCACCAAAATTTTGTTTTACAATTAATAAGGAATTCTGTCGAGCTCATTTAACAAATTCTTTTTTTGTCACAGTAACTGAGTTTCTGATTCCTCCGGCAAAATTCTCCAATAACCACTGCAACTAGAAATTGAAAAACCCGCACGCTGAGCCAAGACCAAGGCTCTAATACCACTGTAATATCCCTAATGGAAATTTTAACAATAGATACTAGAAGTGAACTTGAACAACAAAATAATTGTAAATAGACACACAACCACCAAATTGATCCAATAAAATCACTGAGCCATTTTATTAATCCACTGAAAAGGGTACATCAACATGAAAGAATAATGGAACCTAAGCTTGCCAAGCAAGCGAGCAAAACCCAGAAAATGACCTCTAACCCACTGATGAATGACTCTAGCAATGACGTAGATGGCGCGGTGAGAAGACTACTGCAAACCCGTTACAGCAAAACTGCTCTCTCCAAAACTCCAATGAAGCACGGTGAGATTTTTGTGTGAAATCTCCTCAAGAGTGTTGGGTTTTCGTCCAACACCCACTACCACACCCAAGGGTTTCTGTCCTAGGGCTACCAATGAAGTAGAGAACTGAGTTCTCAACCTCTCAAACAAGAAGAAATATCAAATCAAGATGTTCCCCAATGGCCTCCTCCTCCTCTTTTTATAAATCTAATGGACCCCTCTAGAACGTCCTATTTTATTATTATTTTAATCATGGAGTACTTTTCCCTCTTGTTATTTCAATTAAAATATTCTTTTTAATGTGTCAAAATGGTAAATTGGCCACCATACTCTCTATTGGAATTTCTAAGTCTAACCCGTTAGAAACCCTTCATGTACTATCTGATTTATTCCTACCTACTTGTTTTGTTAATTAACAAGTTATTTACCATGTAAATACTAGAAATAAATACAAGTACATGCTCAACACATTACAGATCATCAACTAAAGGAAACAAAACAAACACACAAGTGACATTGTTGTTTTTGGACCAACTGTCCCCGGAAAAACCCAATGCGAGAAAACCAACGCAACTATCTGAGGGTTTTATACAATGACTCACATTTTCTCACATTTTATTTCATTGTATATGACTCATATTTTGAGGCTGAGTTGGGATTCAGGAGTCAGGACTGACTATTCAAGGCATGACTCATTGTTATGTGTGACGTAGCACTAGAAATAATATTACACATCTTATATATTAGTTCTTTTATCATATATATATATATATATGTGTGTGTGTGTGTCTGTGTGTCTGTGTGTCAATGTATTTATTTTATGTTTTAAATGCTTTAGATATTAAAAAAAAATTGAAAAAAAAAATGAATATTTTTGTATTTTACAATTTTTTCCCGATTTTTACGATTTTTCCCCTTTTTTTCCCTCGTTGATATTATCCCGATAATGATTACTGCAACATTGCTTTTCTCATTGACAGATCAACATCCGAGATTAAGTCCCTAATCAACGGCCAAGATTAGATCTGGCTTGATCCAGGACTTTTGGACCATTCTAACACAGTTTTATATTAATTTACATTAATATTTTAATTTCCCTAAGTTTAAACTTAGGGACTCCATTTAAAAATATTAATTATTTTAATAAAATTGTTTAGAATCTGCCCAAACCCTTTCTGGGTATTGGAGATCTCATGTGCCTTAGCCTCTCCACCAAATTTCGTGGCTAGAGCACATCCGATGCTACCCCAAATCAACACTCTCTCTGACCACTGAAAGCCACTTCTTAGCGTCTCGTCCTGTAGATCTTCTTGTTCTGATTCCAACAAGCTATTATACTAAGGTGTTCTATCAATTAATCCTCCTAGAATGCCACCTCGAACATAATTAAGTTAGGCCCCATAATAATGTAATTTTTTTAAAGTTGTCAGAGTGCAACGGAACGAAAGGCAAATTGTGCGGGTGATGGAATATGCCAAGCAAATGTCATCAGATCCCATAAAAACTCCTCAAAACTACCTCGAAACCCATGATGACATAAACATGCTCCTATGATCTGGCTATATCGTGCCCTAGAAATCCACCCTGGTTGTACTATGAAGGAAAATAAAAATGGGGATATGACAAATTTATTCCAAAGACTCGAGACATTGGCATCTTAGAGACCCTATTGTCAACCATAATGCGTCTATACAAGTCAGTCCATAGTTGCCTGTGCTCAACATGTAGCTTATTAGATTTCATCTAGAGTACCATTGGGGTCAAACAAGGTTGCCCCTATCCCACACATTATTTGAGATCTACATTGACAAGTTGGAGTCTCTCTTGTCTGAACACATCTAGAATGGTGATGGTCTCCTTCTACATCATGTCCTGATTTCTATCCTTTTGTTTGCAAATAATGTGATCCTGCTAGCCTCACCCCCAAATGGTTTGCAATGACAGTTGGATGTCGTGGCCCTATTTGGTGATCTTTTTCGGTTAACAATCAACTTGGGTAAAACCAAGGTCATGATCTTCGTTGCATCAAAAAATATTCTCTTTGATCACCACTTCTTTTTCAAATGTGAGGAGAATGAGATCACCAAAACATATACTTATCTGGTGGTTCTATTCATAGGTCCTCGCTTTAGTTTGCGGTATGCACTTCAGCGCCAAATCAACAAGGGCTACAGGGCCTTGCCTTTCTTAAGAGACAATGTTTTCAAAACCACTTTCAAGACATATCGTCCTAGATATCACTCATGGTCACTCTTGTCTGGCCCACATTTCTATATGGGTTCGAGGTTTGGGGACTTGGTTTACTAGAGCCTAATTGATCCTCAATAGAGAGAGTACTGACCATCCTCCTTCATCGTTTCTTTCAATGTAAATAGACAGTTCCCCAACCCATCATCCTTGCAGAGTTTGGCGCTCGCCCCTTCCAACTTGAGGCAGTGTTCAGCCTAGTCTCACTTCTACATTATGTTTAGAGTTTTGGCGATATAGCGCAAGGGCATGACAGATATCCATATTTGGACAACTGTTCATCAAGGTCCATCGTAGTAGCCAGTCCTTCAACTCTGTCTCAATGTTAGTACGACAGATATCTATACTTGGCCTACTATTCATCAAAGTCCATTGTAGTAGCTAGTCCTTCAACTCTGTCTCAACGTTAGTACATTGAAGTTTTAGATCTCCTTACGTTAGCTAGTATTACATTGGATTGACTTCATCCATTTAGATATTCCTTGTGTGCACCCTACCACCTCTAACCAACCAAATAGGAGATAAATACAATCGTTCATGTGCATACGTACAGCTTGAGTGGGCTTAATGGTTAATAGCATATGTTTCCTCCTAAGAGATCATAGGTTCAAAACCAAAGGGGGGTAGAGTAAGTATGCCTTCGTAGACTTAGTAGTCAAATCATTGCATGGACGTGGGTCCCTTGTCCCACAGACAAGGGGGTCTCATACACTAATTTAGTGTCCGGCTTGGTCGTGACCTTAAAATTAGATGATAATAATAATAATAATAATAAACCCTCAAGGTAGGTTATGTCCAAAGATGGTCTTCTATGCTAAGCACTTCATGATGATAGGGGATGGACTCATTCTTCATCCCAATTACAAGTTTCTCCATTAGATGCACGCCCTTTGGATTTTCTTAGGACAATCCAGAGTTGGCTCTCATCGACTATACATTGAGACAGACCACCAAATAGATCGTTTAATAGGATCTGCCAACTATGTCATCTCTAAGATACTGAGTCAGAGGAGCACTTCATCTTTCGTTGCCCCATTTATTATGAGATTTGTGGTAGATTTCATTTCTTCTTTAGGGGAACCCAAAACCTTTCTAGTTTCTTTCAATACTCAAACTAGAGATGTTTGGCCATTTACATGCGAGCAGCCCTCAAATTACCTGGATCTTATTCAACAAATTACCTACTTTATGGTTGCCCCATCAAATAAGGCCACTAAGGGACAGGTTGATGACAACATTGCTTCTAGCTCCAAATCAATGCAAACCAAAGGGACCATTCCCCCTCCCTATAAACCTTCGAAACGTCACCAAATCAAATCCCTTACCACAAGGCAAATAAGATCACCTAGACATCAACAATGAATTATAGATACTAGGAATCAACAAAATAGAGAGTCCAAATCTTTCCCCGACTCTTCGTCGAGGCATCATTCTATCTGAGTTTTCTTCATTTGGCCTCAAATGTTAGGAGGTAGACTTCGTGGACCATGACCCAATCCCTAGATCGCTTCCCTATGTACATCTCCCTCCCATTGCAGCTACCCACACTTGGATTTGAGGGTTTTCCCATGTTTTCACATATAGAATTCATGTTTTTACTTCTCGTTTATTTATATAGAAAAATTTTAGTTATCCTGCCTTGTAATGACATCATTGTACTCAACAATCCCATTGACCTATTTTTGTGGCCATTTGTTGGACATTCATATAATTATTTTATATTATATCCCATATAAAGAGCAAGATATAAAGTAGAAGCATAAAGTCTATAAGATGAAAAATCGAAAACCCTCAACTCCAATTGCAGGCGACCAAAGAATGGAGCTAAAGACTTAAATTATGATCCACTAGATCTAGATCTCTCTCTCTAAACACTTAAAGCCAAATGAAGAAAAATCAAAATAGAATGGTTCCCTAAGGAAGAGATGAGGCAAGAATTGGAACCTCTTGAGTTGTTGCCGAGAAGGAGTAACCCACCACTAGTGTCCAGGTGATATCAGTTGCCTTCCGATAAGAGAACCAATCTGGTGACGTCTCTAAGGTCTCTGGGGAAGGGGTGTGATCCCTCTAGTCTACACCGATTTGGAGTCTGAGGTAATGTTGTTATCAATTTGTCTCTTGGTGCCCTAGCTAATGGGAGCACCGAAAAGGACGTAATCCATTGAACAAGCTCTACTTGAGGAGCACCCTCCTACATGTAACTGGCTAGAAATCTCTCCAATATTCCATTTTCCATGGTGGTCTGACATCTAATTGTCCTCATGCAAAGTGCTACTCTTAACTTTTTTCCCACTTGTTCTTTAATTGCTTTTGCCATGATGTTCCTGTTGACCACCCCGTGTCAACTACCCCATATTTGTACATTTTTCGCACATTGATTTCCATCATGTCTAAGCACTCAGATGATCCACAAATTCATCATTATCAGCTATATGTACATTGGAGTTTTGTAAACCCATTCTGCATTTTGTAATGTAAATGATCCTAGTAAGACAAATGTATGCAACAACCTAGCTAAATTTATTTTTTTGATGATGATTTCTATCCTAGGAGATTTTTAGTCTTACCGATTCATGTGTTTCTAAACATGCATGATCGACAGAGTTTTTCCCTTCAGCCTCACCCCAAAGCTAGGGTGGATTGTGTCGTCAGGATTTTAAATGAGTCCTAATGTTATTTATCGAGTCTCTGTAAAAGTGATTTGGGAATAATTCTAACTATTTGGTTATATTATTTTATTACAAGTCACTTAGTCTACTAGATCATATTTTGTGTCGCATAAATTAGTAAATGTTGAAGGTCTATAACGAACAGGTATTCCCCCATCATGTGTTAGAAATGTAATATTTCATGTAAAAATATTTAGTGCATAGTCTCTCATAGTTAGACATCATGACTAAATATTAAACGGTTGGAAACATTAATAATCCCCTCATAAGTCAATTAATTAAAATTTCTAGCTAAAATAAATTAAAATGCTAAAGCCAAAAATTTAATTAATCTAAGTCCTAAGAAAAAATAAATTTCCAACATTTAAAATTCGTGGGTTTTAAAGTTTTTAATTTTGAGGTCCCCAGCCAAGGGAATATTGAAAATTTCAAGATATTTTAAACCCTTGGGCCGTAGTAGTTAAGTCAAAGTCAACTTTTTGCGGCAATTAACTCAAAATAATCATTTTTTAGTTAATTAAAAGTGAAATTCGAATTTCCTCAAAAAGTAACTTTATTTCAACAGTGGTGATTAAAAAAGATCATTTGATCTTCATCAACGGTTGAGATTGTTTTGATGGAGATCAAACCAACTAGCTTGTTGGATAATTTTTCTATAAATTAGAAGTCTCTCTACATTATTTGAATCCAATTTTTTCAATCATGTACTTGCTCTAAGAAAACTCTTGTAACTTTTTTCTGGTTAATAAAATGCAAAGAGTTTGGGGTTTCAAATTGTGGTGTTCCTCTTTCAGATTTATGTGGTAATATTGTTCTTAATATTTTGTTGTTTTTATTTGCATTTGTTGGTTAATAACCTTCGAGGATTGATTTGTGTACAGACCTATCTTGCACATATTTCTGGGTTTTTAGAATATCATTTTGATTTGATAGAAGTAGAAGGTATCTCTATTTCTTGATGATTTTATGATCATTTTTAAATCTCTATTAATCTAACAATCAGATCCAAGTGCGCAGAAGTTATCATTCTAGATTTGGGAATTTGAGGAAGTCCTTAGCTGGACCAACTGACTCTTAGTTTGCAGAATCTAAAAGAGCCCACTGTCTTTTTAATTTCTAAAGTCATTTTATAAAATATTTTACTTGCAGGGTTTTTTTTGGGCTTATGCCTTTTTAAATTTTCAAATTTATTTCTAAATATCGTGTAAAATTTGTTTAAATCTGGCTAATAGAGGGTTTTGATCTGCAGATCTGCTAGATCTGTAGAATATTATTGTAGATTTGTAAATAGAAAATTTATAATTCATTGGATTCTGGGTATTTCATATTTTAGTGTATACATGTTTTGGGTTTTTATCTTGTGTTTGTGCAAGAACAGCTTCTGAAGATTGCATGTGATTTTTGTGGTTTCTGGAGAGATTTTACTACTGTTCAATAGTTTATTTCTGAGTTTTTTAGATCAAAAAGAACTAAACTCGGACATTTTCTAAATTTAGCCACAGATTTAATCTACATTTTTGTTGTTGTATAATTGCAGAAATAGAAGTTAACTTCAGTAACTTTTGTAAACAAGTTTCTGAAAATTGTTTTAATGTTGTTTAGTAGTTTATTTCTGAGTTTTTTTTTGTTAAATATATCAATAGATCAGAAGGAATTAAACTCATGAATTTCTGAATTGTAGTTATCAGTTTATCATTTAAAATTTTCTGTTGTTATACATAGAAATTTCTGAATATTGCATGGTTACAGGACTGTTGTTTTAGAATATATTGTTGGTTTTAACATTTGATTTAAGAGTAGATTACTAAACTGATATTTCATTAATATGATTTGAGCTTAAAACATTTAGTTTAATTTCTGAAGTTCATTTGTTTTTACATGCTTATGCAAGTAGGGCTAATCTAGTTTTACTTATGCATCTAATGATCTTGATTGAGTATTTCATACAAATGAATTGTTGAATTTAAAAGTGTTTTATTTCCAACATTTTACATTTCAGTTCATTGTGCATTTCAGTGATTATTTGTGCAGATTTTACATTTTGCAGTGCTGGTATAAGTACCTACTTTCACATTTCGAAAACCACCTTTCTGAGCCTTAAGTTAAGTAACATTTAAGACATATTTCAGAAATAATTTTAGGCCCTCATTTAACTAAAATTAACTAAGTCCCTACATTTCACATAGTTTTAAGTTTTGTATTTGCATACAAGACAATCGAATCTTTTCCGCAGCAATTTCTCATCCTTTACTTGAACCTTATTTTCTTCGCAAAATAATTGACTCCACAAGGCACTGGTATCACTTTCTTCAAATCATTTTGAATCCTCAAAATCTTGTGCAATCTAAAACAAGTATTGGTTGCTTAGATGTGTCTCTTTGGTTGGTTAGTTCTCAACTAACCTTTCCTTTTTCCATTTCCATAGGGTTTACCCCCCTTAGTCTGCTATTGGGAGACAATTCAAACAGAGTGATTGGGGATCAATGTGACAACCCCCGATCTGAGCCGTTGTCGCAGTGTCTAGACATTCTGTGCGACAACATTTTTTGGCGCCATTGCTGAGGACCAATTTATTGGACCTTGGCTTTGCGACATTCGTCTCAATCATCTTTATCTTCTCAATCTTTCATCAATTTTTATCCCATCAATGCCACATTTTCTGGCGCCATTATATTTCTTCATATTTTCATCACCTTATCTTTTTCCTCTCACTAATCCTTTCATCTTCTCTATATGCACCTTTAGCACTTGGACATTTCAGTTGGTTTTTTGTTTGGGTGGCGACTCCACTTATTCATCCATTATCTCTTAGACAAGAAGCCCTCCCTGATGTCCAGTTGTTTCTCCCTAACTAACCTTTCGGTTTTTGCCCTTTGGATCTTGGAGCTAGATTCATGTTCAAGTGATAACTCCACTTCTTTTATTTTTTTAAAGAATTTATGCTAGAAGTTCGCTTCTTGTGGATCTATTGATTTTCTTGAGCAAGAATCTCTCTCTCTAGCATCCATTTGGCCCCTCCTTATCCTTTTGAGCAAAACATCTTGGACTTGTTCGCCCCTTGTAACTTTGCTAACATTCAAGGTTATCCAAATGACCTTCCTAACAATGGCCTTGACAAGTTGCCTTCTTTCCAAAGAAATAATGCGGTTAGTGCTACGACTCATCTAAAACTTCTAGCTCTTGGTGGGGTAAATATGTTGGAGGTGCTAACTATAATCATGAAGATGTGAAAATGAGCCTCTTTCCTCTTTCCTTAGAGGAAGATGCTCTGGATTGGTTTTTAGAAAAGCCTAATAATTCGTTTAATTCATTGCAATCGATTATTGATGCCTTTAAGGAAAAGTATGAAACAAATGAGAAGAAAGACATTTGGTTAAAGCTATTTGCGTCATACAGAACAAAAAAAAAAATGAAACCGTAGAGGAATTTAATAAGAGCTTTAATGTTATTATTAAAAAATTACCTCAAGATTATAGACCTCCTGCCAGGTCTCTTTTGGATTTTTATGTTGATGCCTTTGATGCTAATACTTCTTATGAGTTGAGCCGAGCTAAAACTAATGATTATAAGGTTGCCCAAGTTTTAGCTGAGGAAATTGAAAAGGATAAAAAAGCATCTGGGAAGATTGAAATTTCAAGTTCTGATGAGGGTCTAAGTAAATCGAAAGAATCCAATGAATATGATGATGACCCTATGCAAATACTGATGCAGAAACCGGAAAGCATAGAACTTAATCAAACAAACTTAATATCTAATCATGCTAAGGAAATGAGTACCATGCAGGTTAGGTTGGTCCAAATGGAAAGATCTCAAGCACAGAGTTTCTAACTTAGAAACAATAATAATGCCTAGCATAAGAAAGACCCATCTAATGAGCAAAGACCACCAAATCCACTTGAGTCTGCCAATCTTGTGGATGAGGCTCTGCCTTATTGTAGGGCCTGTAATGCTCTTCATGAAGAGGCTACTTGCCATGTTGTCAAAAGAATCATAGATAGTAGAATGGAAGGGGTGAGCAATCAAATTAATGTTGTTGGTAAGAAATATCATTTGCCTATAGAAGATCATGAACATCCTCAGACGATTAAGGACATACAACTCAATTATACACAAATGATTCAGAACATGGAAGTTAACCAAATCAATCTTCAAAATAGGATAGAAGCCATCGAAGCAAATCATGACAAAGAAAGGACTTCCATGCAAAATTGTTTACTTGTCATGAGAGCAAAACATGCTAAGGAAATGGAAACCATGACAGCTAAGCATGACAGAGAAATGAGCTCAATGCAAAATTGTTTGATGACCATAAAGTAGATAATGACAAAATAATAAAAGATATGGAAGCTGGTCAGATCATCTTCAAAATAAGTTATTGACCACGGAGGAAAACCATGCCAAGGAAGTCAGTGCTATGAATGTTGAACACCCTAACCAGATGGATGCCATAACAATTGGAAAGATCACTCTTCAAAATAAGTTGCAAGTAATGGAAAAGATACAAATACAGGAATTTCAGCATGGGTCAAAGGATGAAAGAAACGAGGAAACGTCAACAGATCATAGGCCTCCCAATCAGATGCATCAAGCTCCATCTTATTATGAGGAGGCCATTTGTTCCATTGAAAAGTGGCTAATTGAAGGTGACCCAGATAAAAGGGAAATTGATAAGAATCAAGGTGATGCTTGCGAGGTTGATCCACCAGTCATAATAGATCAGGTCCATGAAAATAAAGAAGCGCATGTCATAGAAGTCTTGAACATTCCAAATTTTCCATATGAGCATTTTTCAAATCAAGAAGGAAGTTGCGCGCTGACCACATCATCATCAACATCACATTCTAACGAAAGCAAACGTATAAAGAGGAAGAGAAGGAAGAGGTTTGATAAATCTAATGGCCGAGAACAACTCGATATTTGGCTAGGACAGAGTCCTTCGATATGCAAGATTACGCATGGCACATCAGAGAAACAACCCATTGATCTGCTTGAAAGTCGACAGATGCTCAATATGCAATATGTTGAACATGTCTAATGCCATAGGGCATCCTCTATATTGTATTTCTAACCCTACCCCTTGTTATTTATTTCCACTGTCATTTCAGCATTTCATTTTTGTTTTAAGATTATATTTACTTTTCATGTTAATAAAATTGTTGATGAGCTTTTATTCCATGTACTTAATGTTATATGATGATTTTTGGATTATATTTGGATGGACGCTACTTATGTCATTCTGTGTTTTCTTTGGGTGCAGGTTCTAGATTCTCACATTCCTTCGATGAAGAAACATGTCCCCAAGTAGAGCCAGATGTTGACCACCCCATGTCAACAACTCCATAGTTGTACATTTTTTCGTGCATGGATTTCCATCATGTCCGAGCACTCAGATGATCCACAGATTCATCATTATCAACTATATGCATACTAGAGTTTTGTAAACTCATTCTGCATTTTGTAATGTAAATAATCCTAGTAAGACAAATGTATACAACAACCTAGGTAAATTTATTTTTCTGATGATGATTTCTATCCTAGGAGGTTTTTTGTCTCACTGATTCATGTGTGTTTCTGAACACGGATGATTGGCAGAGTTTTTCCCTCTAGCCTCACCCCAAAGCTAGGGTGAATTTTGTCGCTAGGATTTTAAATAAGTCCTAGTGTTATTTATCGAATCTCTGTAAATGTGATTTCGGAATAATTCTAACTATTTGGTTAAATTGTTTTATTACAAGTCACTAAGTCTACTAGATCATATTTTGTGTAGCAGAAATGGGTTAATGTTGAGAGGCTATAACGAACAGGTGTTCTCCTTTCATGTGTTAGAAACGTAATATTTCATGTAAAAAATATTTAGTGCATGGTCCCTCATAGTTAGACATCGTGACTAAATATTAGAGGGTTGGAAAAATTATTAATCCCCTCATGAGTCAATTAATTAAAATTTCTAGCTAAAATAAATTAAAATGTTAAAGCCATAAATTTAATTAATTTAAGTCCTAAGAAAAATTAAATTCTCCAACATTTAAAATTTGTGGGTATTAAAATTTTAATTTTTGGAGGTCCTCGGCCAAGGGAATATAGAAAATTTCAAGATATTTTGAACCCTTAGGCAATAATAGTTAAAAGTCAAAATCAGCTTTTTGCGGCAATTAACTCAAAATAATCATTTTTGAGTTAATTAAAAGGAAATTAAAAGTGAAATTCAAATTTCCTTAAAAAGTAATTTTATTTCAACGGTGATAATTAAAAGATCATTTGATCTTCATCAACGGTTGAGATTGCTTTAATGGGGATCAAACCAACTAGCCGTTAGAGAATTTTTCTATAAATTAGAGGCCTCTCTCCATTATTTGGATCCATTTTTTCAATCATGTACTTGCTCTAAGAAAGCACTTGTAACTTTTTTCTGGTTAATAAAACACAGACTTTGGGGTTTCAAATCGTGGTGTTCCTCTTTCCGATTTATGTGGTAATATTGTCTTAATATTTTGTTGCTTTTATTTGCATTTGTTGGTTAATAGCTTTTGAGCATTGATCTGTGCACAAGTGTCTTGCACAGATTTCTGGGTTTTTAGAATATCATTTTGAATTGATAAAAGTAGCAGGTATCTCTATTTCTTGATGATTTTATGATCATTTTTAAATCTCTATTAATCTAATAATCAGATATAAGTGTGCAGAAGTTATCATTCAGGATTTGGGCATTTGGGGAAGTCCTCAGCTAGACCAACTGACTCTCAGTTTGCAAAAAATCTAAAAGAGCCCACTGTCTTTTTAATTTCTAAAATCATTTTATAGAATATTTTACTTGCAGGGTTTTCTTGGGCTTGTGCCTCTTTAAAATTTCAAATTTATTTCTAAATATTGTGCAAAATTTATTTAAATCTGCCTAATAGAGGGCTTTGATCTGCAGATCTATTAGATCTATAGAATATTATTGTAAATTTTTAAATAGCAAATTTCTAATTCATTGGGGTTCAAAGTATTTCATATTTTAGCATATACATGTTTTGGGTTTTATCTTTTGTTTGTGCAGGAACAGCGTCCGAAAATTGCAGGGGATTTTTGTGGTTTCCGAAGAGAGATTCAAGCCCCAAAGGGCATCTCCATTTTATTTGCAGGTTGAGGAGAAATTTCGAAAGAATCGTGGGCAAATTTTTTTAGGGCCCTAAGGCCCTCCTCTCATTTTCGGCCTCCCTCCTTCACGGCAAACCCTCCTCCTTATCCCTCCAGCCTTATGGCTTCCACCCTCAAGCCTTTCCTCCTCACCAAAAAAATTCTTTCTAAGTTTTTTTTTATTTTTTAAATCCCTTTAAAAAAATTAACAATTTTTAACACAAACAAAAAAAGAAAAAATTCCAAAAAAAAAATTATGAAACTCGGCATTTGGAATTGGAGGATCTTCAGTGGTTCGGGCAACATACCTCCAAGTGGCTTCAAGCCCCTAAGGGCAGATTGGTGCATACCCTCTAACTTTTTCTCATTCCATTTTGAAAACAAGGTTAATACTGGCATAGATTTGCAATTAGCTAGAGTTTAGCAGCAGATTTAATTTACATTTTTATTGTTGTATAATTGCAGAAATAGAAGTTGGCTTCAGTAACTTTTGCAAACAATATTTTGAAAATTGTTTTACTGTTGTTCAGTAATTTATTTCTGAATTTTTGTAGATCAAATACATCAATAGATCAGAAAGAACTAAACTCAAAAATTTTCTGAATTTAGCAGCAAATTTAATCTACATTTTTACTGTTGTATAATTGCAGAATAGAAGTTAACTTTAGTAACTTTTATAAACAAATTTCTGAAAAAAAAAATTGTTTTACTGTTGTTCAGTAGTTTATTTCTGAGTTTTTTAGATTAAATACATCAATAGATCAGAAAGAATTAAACTCAAAAATTTTCTGAATTGTAATTATCAGTGTGTCATTTAAAATTTCTTGTTGTTATACATAGAAATTTCTGAATTTTGCATGGTTACAGCATTGATGTTTTAGAATATATTGTTGGTTTTAACATTTGATTTAAAAGTAGATTACTAGACTGATATTCCATTAATATGACTTGAGCTTAAAACATTTAATTTAATCTCTGAAGTTCATTTGTTTTTACGTGCTTATGCAAGTAGAGCTAATCTAGTTTTACTCATGCATCCAATGATCTTGATTGAGTATTTCATACAAATGAATTGTTGAATTTTAAAGTGTTTTATTTCCAACATTTTATATTTTAGTCTATAGTGCATTTCAGTAATTATTTGTGCAGATTTTACATTTTGCAGTGCTCGTGTAAGTACCTGCTTTCACATTTGGATCACCACCTTTTTAAGCCTTAATTTAAGTAACATTTAAGACATATTTCAGAGATAATTTTAGGCTCTCATTTAACTATAATTAACCAAGTCCTCACATTTCACATAGTTTTAAATTTTGCATTTGCATATGAGACAATCGAATCTTTTAAGCAGCAGTTTCCCATCATTTACTTGAACCTTATTTTTTTCACAAGATAGTTGACCCACAAGGCACTGGTATCACTTTCTTCAAATCACTTTGAACCCTTAAAATCTTACGCAATCTAAAGCAAGTATTGGTTCTTAGTTGTGTCCTCCCAGGTTGGTTGGTTCCCAACTAATCTTTCATTTTTCCATTTCCATAGGGTCTACCCTCCTTAGTCTCCTATTGGAAGACAACTCAAATGAAGTGATTGAGGATTAATGTAACATCCCCCGATTTGAGCCGTTGTCACAGTGCCTAAACATTATGTGCGACCACAGTTCCCACACACATGGAAACCAATGGCTAGCATTTTACACCCATCTCTTTTTTATACAGTTCAAGATTATTTTATTTGTTTGATCTTTTTTTTAATGCATCTTGTATTTACAAAAAAAAATATTTACAAAGAGTAGAGCAAAAATTGGAAGGGTATATATAATGGATCTCAAAAAAATTTCTATTGCAACTAAAGTAGAACAAAGTTAGAATATGTTGTCAGATCAAGAGATTGGGGATCTTTGATCAATAGAGTACCCTTAGCCAATAGTCAATGGCAAATCTCACCTCATAACAAACAACAAAAAGTACGCAAAGAACAAAGCTCGTTCTCAAAATAGAAGTACACTTGACCTTCCCAAGGATGAATAAAGATGAAACTTGCGAACAATGCCAAATCCAAGTGAAAAATAGTGTAGACAAGATAACGATCATCAAAAAATTTAGCACACCAATGCAACCTGTCCTAAAAAGCATTAAGTATCGATCCTCCACATAGCTCTAGCAACATTTGGCAAATGGGTACTCCCAGAAAATATGCTTCATAGTCTTTGAATGGTGACATATTAGGCATAACCCATCAAAAATGCCACTCTTGGCCAATTGAACCTTGGATGGAATCCCCTAAAAAATCATCAACCAAGCAAAAACTCATATCCTATTTGAGAGCCAAAAAAACCACTCACTATGCAGTTGATGCACCCATCTCTCCTCCACATCCACCATGTATTAAGAGTTATGGATAATGGATATCTCTAGTGAAGAACACAATACAAACACTAAGAATGATATTGAAAAACGGAAAACTAAAACTCCATCTCAAATCTCTCCAAAAAGGCCCATCCATCACAATATTCATCTTGAACATCTCAAACTCTAAAATAAAGTTCCTTAGCTACATGATAGAAGGATGATCAAGTACAAGAAAATTTGCATTCTTCAGTAAGAAGTGCCAACTCTTCCAGTCATGAGAAGAAGAGTCCTACAAATCTCTCCAAACGAAAATACCTTCCTTGCTCAACCTTCCTCACTTGAAAATGAGGCATCACTGCAACATAAGACCCCTAAAGTTACCAGCTCCAAATGGGTCAAATGGCAAGATCCCCCAGGAATCTACTAGCCTCCCAATGTCAATGGACCAGACCTTCAACAACCCTTCATTCTAACCATATACTCCAGAAAATAGGGGAGCCAAGAACTTAAAGCAAGTAGGAAGAAGGGAGATGATATCACATTACCCAAATGCCACTCTAACCCAACCCATCTGTTAAGCAGTCATCAAACAATGCCAAAACAAAATCTACCAAGGTGCAAAGCCCTCTAAACTCTCACCACCCACTTGGTTGCAAGGATACTTCCCTAAGTCTCAACATCGATCAAACTAGGACCCCCCTCATCATTGGGTATAGTGCAGGCATCCCAACAAACCAATGGAAGACCTGTCTGACCACCATACTTAGACCATAAGTAGGTCCACAAAATCTACTCTAAATATTGAAACCAAGTTCAATTAGGGAACCAACATGAGGCATAATAGATATGATAGGCTTGAAGTATGCATACGACAACAGTTAGCTTCCCAACAAAGGGTAGTTCCTTATGATGCCAGGCATGCAATTTGCCCTAAAGCCTTTAAAGACACCAATCCCACATGGTCACAAGTGACATGCCCACCCCAAAAGGGTTAGGGATGCCAATATATGTCAAAATAACCCCAGACTGAATATGCATCCAAGTTGCAAGAACCCAATCCGATGGAGCATCCATCCCTGTCACCCAATGGTTTGTCTTACGAGCATTGACTACAAACCCTGAAGCAACACAATGTCTCCAAACAAACAAGAGTTCCACAATCTCCACTCAACATTCATAAAGAGAAGAGAGTCATCGACAAAGTAATTATTAACCATCTTAGAACCACTTGGTATCCAAATGCCTCAAACCTACCCTACAACATGAGTTGCCTCCAACAAAGAACCCTTAGCTCCATCATTAACATGTGCAAATAAGGAGCCAGGGGGCACCCTTATCTAATGGACCGATGCAATAGGATATGTAGGATGAGATACACTTGACTAAGATAGAAGTAGAAGCATCAGTGAAGAGGGAATTCACCACAGCCCATATTTTTAAAAACCGATCAGTTCACTAGCTAAACTAGCCGGACCAGGCAAAAAATCAAGTTAGAGGGCCGATTTCACCTTTTTTCACAAAAATAAGGCCTAACCGGTTGGTTTATGGGTAAATCAGTCGGTTTCATCATAAACCGGCCAATTCATTACCACATCAGTCGTGGACCCACTGGGAGGCTTTTTTGTGGCTTTATTTTATGTTGATTTTGATATTGACATGGCGTTAGGGGGGATGAAGCAGATTTGGTAGCGGCAGCGCCATCAGAACCAGAATTAGTAGCCGCATCAAGCAAAGGCAAATAACCAATGGAAGGCACTAGTCGTGCAACTCGACCAACTCGTGCTTTCATTAGGTCCACTTCTATTGTTATTGGTGGCAGTGCTACTACTAAGGTTGTAGATGAGGCTGAGGCATCCTTAGACTCTGATCCAGATGGTGTTTATGTAGCTCCTATTGATGATCCTGTGTCTAGTAGTCGTGATGAATTTGAGCATGATGAGGAATGATCATGTTGATCACTGATATGTACCAATAGACTTGTAGTCATGTGGTAGGCAAATGGCCCCATAGCTTGTAGCATTGTTTTTGGACTTTATAGGCCATCTAGAGCCTCATTGTTTATGTATTTTGTCGATGATATGTATTGCATTCAGTGCCATTTTGATATATTCACATTTACATGGTATATAGATGAGAAAACTTTGTACATTTTGTCTCTATTGGTTTGGAATCATGATTTTAAATTTTAAAAATATTTGTTTCATTAAAAATTATTTATTTCATGTATTTTTTTTAAAACTGGTTCATTGAGATCTGACCAGTCCCGGTTTGACCGGTTCTAGTTTGAAACCCGGTTTATTAGGTGGACTGGTCTGATCATCAGTTCTGGTTTTTAAAACTAGGCCACAGCCACGCAACGTAGGCCAAATGTTAAAATTGGCAACTAGGGCCAAACTCCATGTGGGTCTTCATATTTATGGCAGCTAATATTTTTCTTGGATTCCTCTCATCAAGAGGTGTAGGATTGATCTAAATATCATCCGATGACATGCATTCATGGAGATATGAATTTATTTGTGTTATGTCACGATTCGTCAAGGTCGGCCAGCAACCATTTATCCCCACTTATCCTCAATGTTTTATTATAAATAGAAGAGGTCTTCAATTCATTTTGATACACACACTTCTCCTAAGATCTCTCTCCACTTGTTTTGGGTTTTGGTGGCTAAAGAGATCAAGAGGGAGAAGCCCTAGACATAGGAGGAAAGGAGACTAAGGGCGCTGCCCTAGAGGAGATACTCTAGCGCTAGGCGCAATGAAAAGGGGAAGGCTCTACGCAGGTTTATATGCAGTCAAGACGAGGCTCTTCTAGCAGCAAGGAGATGGTTTCTATAGCCGTCAATGGAAGCCCTAGATGTTGTCAAAGAAAAGTCTAAAACGCACTCAATGAAGCATGCCCTAGCCACAGTCATGGAGGAGTCTTATCACAGTAAAGAAAGGCTCCTACGTTGTCCTAAAAGAGGCTTCTATAACACAGCAAGGAGAGGCTTTAACATTGTCCAAGATCTTTGTTTCAAGAAGCCCTAATGATGACCTAAACACAATCCTAAAGGAGGAGACACAACTGTTGTCTTAGAAGTGCCCTTATGCCCTAAACGCAAGCCTTATAGAGGCCTAATCAACTTCCCTTATACGCTGTTTAAGGAGGCTCTTATACACAATCCCTTGTCCCTAAACGTAGGTCAAGTTACGCAACAACAGCTGCCCTAATCTGTTGTTAAGAAGACACATATGCAGGTCCAAAAGGCTCCTTATTGTTGTCACAAAAGGCCTTATACATAGCCCTCCTAACCACAGTTTGTGAGGCCCTAATCAGAAGGTTGAACCTAGTATTACAGCGTGAAGGATCTGTGTTGATTTGCTGTAGGTGACAGCGTGTTCTATTAAGGCTGTTTGGGCACATTAGTATTGTTTTTGAGCTTGACTTGAAGGGTAGAAGAAGCTGTTGAAAGGAGGATCAAGAGACTATAGCTTAAGGGCTGATTGAGGCAATGTTGCACGAAGCGGGAGCGAAGCGAAAGCGTTTTTTGGAAGCGGGGACGCCGAAGCGTCATTTTCCAAAAATCTAGGAAGCGAAGCGTCTGCTATATATATATATTTTTATATTTTTTTGCATTTATACTCAAAACAAACATCCAAAATACCAAATTAATTGTAGAAGACATGAAAACATGCATATTTTTGCATATATCAAGATAGATATGGCATCCATGATTCTAGTATGTACAAGTACAACAATCATCTATATTCTAATTTCTAGCTATTACAAACATACATCAAATTTTTAAGCATATTATAAAATATAAAACATTTAAGCATATTATAAAACATAAAACATAAAGCATATTATGATTTATCTAGCAAGTGAGCAACTGTCAACATTTGTCATGTCCAAAATTCAAATAATAATGTTTACAAAATATGTCACTTGGTCACCGCCTAGACAAAAAAGGTTCAAAATTCAAATTCACAAGCCTACAAGTCTAATGAGCAATCTATGAAAAAAAGTAGTAGATTGTGAATATATCTACTAATCTCTCCTCCTTCCACTGCGAAGAGAACGTGGCAGCGGGCCTCCACGTGGTGGCAATGAAGAAGATGGTGCCTGTGGAAGTTGTGGCACTGAAACTGATGAAGAAGAACCCCCTGTTGTTGGTGTTGAACCATGGAACCTAGGAACCAAGGGACCAGATGGGGGTGGGGTGGCATATCAACACGATCATCATCATCCTGGAATGGCTCAAAAAATTCATGCAAAAAAAAAAACACTAGTTAACAAAAAAATTAAAAACATGAATTAGAGAAATGCTTTATAAGGAAAAATTGGAAAATTCATACCACAATGGACATACTTGGATAAGAGCATCCTCTAATTGCTCTAATCGCAACACTCCATCCTCCAAATTGGGCTCCTCTGGATTCTTGTCCCAAATCAACAAGTCTTTATTAGACTTTGCATCTTCATAGTAATGGGACAACAATCACAAGTTGTAATGAACATAAACCAAGCTCTCTGCCCGGTCTAAACTCAACCTGTTCCTTTTAACACTGTGGATGAAAGAATAAGAGCTCCAACACGTCTCTGCAGAAGAAGTGTTTACCACCTGTGATAACACCCGCAATGCCAAAGCCTGTAGAAGTGTACCCCCTCTATGCATGTTCCACCACTCAAGAGAAGAAAAAGTCTCTCGATCTTTAATTGCATGCATGCTCCCAAATGGACCAGTGTTAAGCGTATAGTTGCTCACCTATCTTCGTACCAATGCAGCCTCCTCCTCATCAGGGATTAATTTTCTCAATGCAACCATATATTTTTTGTGAACCTCTTGATCTTGGTGTGGTTTTCTCCTACTTCCCCCCCGAAGGCTGGTGTTTTGAAAGCCATGATGGAGAATAGTATTTACCGTGTAAACATATGTAATGCATCCAATGGAACATTTAAGCATTTCCCATCGTTTTCCATCTCTGCACGAATATAATTGTACAAGGTGGTATCTCTAGGCTCAACAATGTCTTTAATCTGCCCCAACATGCTATCCATTTGCTCATACACCTCCCCAATTACTGGTCGATTTGAATCTGCAAACTTGATCATGTAATAAATTGGTTTGGTGAATTGCAAAACATATTTAACCTGTCACCAAAAGTAACTGTCAAGAACAGTGTCCTTGACTACATTAGCACCATCTATGTCAGTGTTAATTTCATCCCATGAATCAGCACACACCAGATTAGTTAAAGCTTGTCTCACCTTCATTAGCCGCCTAAAGGTGAGGTAATAACTAGCAAATCTTGTCTTTGCAATTTTAAGCAACTGCAACTTGGAGTAAGTGCCGAAGTAGTTTACCCTTGTATGCCCTGTGATGAATTTAATGACCTGCTTCCCTTTCCTGTAAACCTCAGCAATCCACCCACAATCTTTGTGTTTCACAATATCATGCATCAAAAGGTTCAATGTGTGAACCAGGCACCCAGACCAAAAGATGTGTGGATGAGTACGCTCAATAATTTTTCCTGCTGCTTTACAATTTGCTGCATTATCTGTGATCACTTGAACCACATTATTCGGACCAACATCTTTGATTGATTTCAATAGGAGATCTGCAATGTTTTGTGCAGATGCACTGATGGAGGAGGAGTCATGACATGTAATAAATACTGCACCACTAGAAGAAACACCAAGAACATTTATCAAATATTGGTTTCTAATATTTGTCCACCCATCTGATACAATGGATACCACTGAATCTACCCACTCATTTGTAAAATTTGTCAAAGCTCTTTGAACCTTAGCTTTTTCTCTTTCTAATAACATTGTTCTAGCTTTCTCATAGTTGGGGGCCTTGTATCCTTTTGGGGTTTCATTGATGGCCTTTACCATTTCATGCCAATAGGGAGAGCGAAGCACATTGAATGGTACACCGCAAGCACAAAGAAAACAGACTATCTTTCCATCCACATCATCCCTCCCAACAACATTAAGGAAATCTCCTATTGTTCTTCTACCTCCAGAGCTTGCAGAAGTGCCATGAGGAGATGAGAAACTACCAAATTTAGAGGTTGCACTTGATTCAGAATGAGTTTTTTATTTCTTGTGTTTTTGTTGTGCAGCCATCTCTATTTGGATGTATTTTCTTCTTTGTTCAATTGAAATGTTTGGGCAAATTTGTACCCCCATAGGACCCTTTTTTTCATCACTGTCCAGAACCCCACAAAGATGCCTCCTCAAACGGGTATAGGAACCACAATATGGTTTTCCTCCATGACAACCATGAAGGCACACAAATTTGTAAGATCCACCACCCTTTCCCCCATCAAGTTTGGTCACATAGTTCCACAAGGGTGTTGATGTAGCTTTTCCATCTTGTGTTTCAGTGTCTCCTTCAAGTTCATCCCCTTCTTCTTCAAACCCTTCCTCCTCATCATACATTGGGTCACTCATATTGGGACCATCACCACTATCCTCTTTTGTTTCTTCCCTTCTATTCATATTCACCTTTGCCATCATTAAAACCAAGAGTGGAATGATACATAGAAGCCAAAAGAACACCATCTTGGAATATGGATATAGGTGGTGGACAACCTGTAAATAAATGAGCAAGTAGAAACAATGGGAAAGAGTAGGAGAGGGAGGAGAAAAATACAAAAAAATTGTCAAAAAAATAAGGGAGTTTGGGGTTTGAACTTACCTCTTTAGCTCTTGTAGATGAAGT
Source organism: Pinus taeda (assembly GCA_000404065.3). Lineage (NCBI taxonomy): Eukaryota > Viridiplantae > Streptophyta > Pinopsida > Pinales > Pinaceae > Pinus > Pinus taeda. The sequence goes on along the minus strand of APFE030267720.1, from coordinate 178,180 downwards.
CCTCCAAGCTCTTGCTCCAAGCTCCTTCTCCTTCTCCTAGCTCCTCCTTCTTCACTCCTCCAAGCTCTCCTCTCTTTTCCTCTCTTCTCCTCTCCTCTCCTCTTTTCTCTTCTCCTCTCCTCTCTTCTCTTCTCCAACTATCATAAACTCAAAGTGAGAAAATGAGGAATGAATGGGGGCTTTATGCTTTTCATTCTCACCTTAACCTCACCCTAACCCACCCCCTTAATGCTTAGTTAACATAACTTGTTAAAAAAATTAAAAAAAATGTGACTTTTTTACCTTGGCGCGGGCTGTTTGGGCGGAAGCGTACGGAATCGTACGTGAAGCGTCCGCTTCCCTCCCCGAAGCGGCCCGCTTCGGAGGCCCGAAGCGCCACCCGAAGCGCGCTTCGGTGGCTTGGAATCGGCGCTTCCGGCCGGCGCTTCAGAAATTCCAGGAAGCGGCAAAATTTCAGGAAGCGCCGCCACCTAATTCGGAAGCGCCGCTTCGGACGAAGCTTCCTAGGCGCTTCCGTACGGGACGCGCTTCGGAGCTTCGATCCGTGGGGGGCGGGGGGGGCGCTTCGTGCAACACTGAGCCTCAATACAACATTCACAGTGTGCACATCGATTTATTGTCCTTTTATTTGCGCCTTTTGCATGTGACTTTATTACATTATGTCAAATGTCAGTTTATTATCTAATACTTACATGTAATGATATAACCATTAGACTATGCTAATTCTATCACCCTCCTGCAATGGTCAAAACAAATGGAGAGAGAAACCCTTAAACCTCCATCTCCTCATAGAATACAAAAAAAATGTTTTTATTTTTATGTTCATAGACCCACTTTTTTCTCCAAGGATAACAATAAACTAATAATCTCAACAACTTTCTTACTAAAAGTAGCAAGAAGTTTGTTGAGATCTCAACCTCCAAAAGTTTACAATCAAGTATTCTAGGAAAACAAATATAATAATATTATTATCTAACTTTGACAGACAAGTTAACAATGATAAAATATGGTGTGTTTTAGAACAATCATCCAAAAATGGAGCCAAGAGAAGAGGATGCCTTGTTATTTGTGGATTTGACCATGTGATGGTGTCAAAAATACTAAATAGATGCTTATCCACTTGTGTACCTTGTTACCTGCTCATATGGACATGGCAGGAAATGAAGGCCCCATTGTCCAGTGAACAGGAGACCTGCAAATTTTTTGGAAATCAGAAGTCCAAGAGGACATTTTGCCCCTTTTCTCTCTCTTTTTCTATGCAAATTCTGTACCCCCACGGGTGAATTGTAATGACACTAGCATGATGAACTTATGTAACAGACTTAGACAATTTGCGACCTAGCTACTAGAGGAGTCCACTCTAGATTGTTTTTTCACTTAATTAATTATTTTCCTTTTTCTTCAACGATGAATAACTAATTGTGTTTTCACACTCGTAACATCCAAAGCCAGAGTGCTTCTTAATAATTGGGACTTGAGTGTGTTTCTAAGTCTAGGGTCTGTTGAAAGTGTAACTAGGTTCGGTCTTCATAATTCTTGTACTTGGATTAATATGTATTTCATGTAAAAACAAAAACAAAAATTATTATTATTATTTTTATTATCAAACATGTTCTTCATGCTTTATTTTTGGTTAAAAGAAAAAGTCAAAGGACATGTTCTTCATGACCCTATAAAGATGAAAAATTTGAATTTTTGTAAGCATCATTTTAATCGTCCATTTTGCCAAGTCGGCCCTCCAGGATGAGAAGTCGACCTGCCCAAGAGTTGTGTCTCTTCGCATGTGGAAACAACTATATATTGGCACCAATCCCTCATCATTTTGGCAATCATTCGAATCTCCTTCTGAAGAAGATATCTGGAGTCTGTGGCATGGAAACTGAGGCATAGACGAGCTTTTCTGTGGCATCTTCTCTTTGTGAAAATACGAATTGCAGGAGGCAGAAAATTTCAGTGATGCGAGTTGTAGGAAGAGCATAGTTTTTCTGTGATGCAAGTTGAAGGAAGACATCAATATCTCTATGATACGAGCTACAAGAAGACCATCATTCTTGTAAAGTTTAAGCTATCCATCTTTGTCAGAGAAAGAATCTAAAGGACATGCAAGAAGCAATTTGGTTTACTATTTTGTGGACAGAACATGGCAAAGTTTGGAGGGCTGACTTGGCACTTGGAACCCTGGTTAGTTTGACTTGGATTTCTCTTGTTGATGAAGAATCTATAAAAAGGATTGACAGGTTTTCTCCCTTGTGGGGTTTTGCCCTGGCTTGGAGCGTAATTTCTTGTGTCTTGTGTATTATATTTTCTATATTTTTCTAATGCTATTGCTTGATGATATAATTAAACAAGTAAATACTTTGAAAAAAATGCATATCAGTTATAAGTAATTACCATGATAAAGAAATTCTATCATCTATCTGAATTTCAACATGGTTTCAAAGCTATAGTGGACACAGGAAGCACTAGTGAAGAAACTCTATTCATAATCAAGTCTAGTGTGCAAAGAAGACTTAAGGACATCCGAAGTTACTATGATTTTGTACTTCTGAACCTTGTGACAAAATTCTGTGTCACCATTTCAAAATTTTGTGGTTTAATCTAGGTCTGAGACGCTAATCTGAATCGTATGATGATTTAAACGAAGTTTTGTGGCATTGATCGAAATCTGAAGCACATATCCGAGCTAAGTAACCTGTGATATTTTTGTTGAACCAAAAGACTGTGGATGGGACTGGATTAAGGTGGATCATCTCTGTAATTAAAAGGCTGAGACCTTGTATCTTACCTTTGTAGATTTGGTGACGAATTTAGGTATCATAATATGGAAACATATCAAGCCTAATCTCTGTAATAGAACAATATCATTTCAACAAGCCCTCTCATAATCTTTTTGTGATACAAGTTGTAAAAGCAATCCGATCTCTCCCTGAAACTTGGCATTCAAATTAATAGTGTGACATATCTATCATATCTTTATGTCTCACGATCTCACTATGGCAACATATGTCTGTATTATGTAATATAGAGGAGTTCGACAACCAATGTCACTAACATCAAAGTACATAGAGGGATTGGTGCTCTTAGTTAAATACGAGTTCCATACCCTAATACATGACAAAATCCAATGAAAACATTGCAATCCCACAATCCTGAAAAATTGATAAGTTTGTTGGATTTTGAATGAGATCTAAAATTCTACTTTCTCCATATGAAATCTAATGAGGTCAGAACTACTCTCAAACAACCTGAGTCATTTCATTGTAATGTTTAAAATTTAAATAAAAGGATGAAAATGAAGATTAAGGAGAATGCCACTTTTACTTTAAGAATTTAACATTACCATGAATCACATATCAATACTAAGTCCATAGGCTTGATCATTAGGCTGTGCCACCGAAAAATTATTTGTTTCTTTGAAACAAAATTGCATTTGGAATGTTACTGCAAAAAAATATTGCAAAAAGGGATAGGGAGCAAAAATTTTGCTCTTGGGTCGCTCCCAAAATCGCTCCCGGAGCGTGTTCCCAGGTCACTCCCTAAGGGAGCGCGGTTCAGGAGTAGGTTCAAGCAGCGGGAGACGCTCCCCCGCAACCTTAGATTATACTCAGACTTCGCTGTTGCATAATAATAAAACATTCATCTATTGCACTGATTTTACCAAGTTGGGTTTTTACAGGGACTTTTGTCCAAAAACAACAGTGTCATTTTTATGTGTGTGCTAGAATTTTCTCAGTTTCCAGTGTGTAATAACCATACCAAATAAAATTCCCAGATTCTAGTAGCTACAAATTTTAAAACAAATTTATCACTTTAATTTATAGATACCTACCTGGCTTTAGAGTTTGAGGTCAATCCCACGTTGTTGTAACACCCAATTTGCTCCCGTTACCAAAAGACCAAAGCCTCCTTGCCAAACTAGGCACAATCTTGGTACCCAGCTTCAAAGTACTTCAAAATTTGAAGAAATTTGTCTCCTCTTTCTTCGGATCACCTCTTTCTTCAGTATACTTCCCTCAGCTCGAGGAGTTAAGAGACCAACCAGTGAGAATACCGATCAAGCTGGCTCACACATATCGACAAACCCTCGTTCAGTTAAGAGGAGAAGCCCCTTGCCTACGAGGGCCCAGCAGCAGAACTGTGCCAGGCATCTCCCCGAGAGGCGGCCCAGGATCGTTAGATCACGGAGACAACACAATGAGAGGCAACCAGTGCCCACCGTTTCAAACCAGCAAACCTTACTGAACTATCCACAGTTCTCCTCTCTCGACCTCGGATGTTAGGAGAATCGGACTCCCACATTCCCGTCCCCAGGGTCTTCTTCACCAGTGATCCTGCGACGCAGTCTAGAGATCAGTCGGCGAGGTCGGGATCGGAGCTCCATACGCTCTTCCCGACCTGCCTCGTTTTTATTTCCTATCTT